>CAUJNA010003302.1:60396-194242 GCA_963377175.1 Effrenium voratum
CACACAGACACACACAGACACAACAAAGACACACACACAGACACACACACAGACACACACAGACACACACAGACACACACACAGACACACAGACACGCACAGACACACACAGACACACACACACAGACACACACAGACACACACACACACAGACACTCACAGACACACACAGACACAGACACACACAGACACACACACAGACACACACAGACACAGACAGACACACACACAGACACACAACCAGATACACACAGAAAGACACAAACACACACACAGACACACACAGACACAACAAAGACACACACAGACACACACAGACACACACAGACATACACAGACAAACACACACAGACACACACAGACACACACACACAGACACACATAAACACACATAGACACGCACAGACACACACAGACACACACAGACACACACACACACACAGAAACACACACAGAGACACACACAGACACACACAGACACACACAGACAGACACAGACACACACAGACACACAAACACACACACAGACACACACCAACAGACACCACACAGACACACACACAACACGACACACACACAGACACACACACACAGACACACACACACAGACACACACACACACACACAGACACACACACAGACACACACACAGACACACACACAGACACACACACAGACACACACACACAGAGACACACACACAGAGACACACACACAGAGACACGCACACACAGACACACAGACACAGACACAGAGAGACAGACATAGACACAGACACAGAGGCACAGACACAGAGACACAGACACAGACACAGACACAGACACAGACACAGACACAGACACAGACACAGACACAGACACAGACACAGACACAGACACAGACACACACGCACACGCAGACGCAGACGCACACGCACACGCACACGCACACGCACACGCACACGCACACGCACACGCACACGCACACGCACACGCACACGCGCACCCACACACCCACACACCACACACACACACACACTCTTGCAGTCATCATTGGCAGGCCGGACGACAAAGTCGAAACGATGTGGGCGATGAGCAAGACCAACCGTACGGCTGGTCTAATTGTGACCGACACTTTCAGGTTGAATCGTGCACTGAGCCAGGTCTTGCCCGGAAGAAGAAGCGAAAGAGGCGTGTTCTGAAGGGGCTGTGCAAGCGCAAAACCTGTCACGAAATGTAAGGAGCGCAATTTTTGCAGCGGTTTGGGGCTGCGGCCGCGATTTTGGGGTTCACTTGCGCCCCTGATTTTGTTGTGTGGCTTGGAGGCTCGCTTTTATTTTTTGCAAAGCAAATGCGCGCAGTGCTTGTTAAGGGACGCCAGGCCACGTGCATCACTGTTGGGATGATATTATGTGCCAGCTACATGATTGGATTTGCCAAGTCAGTGCTGTCACTGGTTCAGCTTACCCTGCGCCGGACCAGGATGGGTGAGCGCATCAGCCTCCGCATGCGATGACACAGCCCGCGAGACGCTAGTCGCAGTTGTCAGCATTTGAAAAGTGACCTCGGAGAAATATCCACACTTGTTGTTCGTCCGTGTGTGTGCGCGCGCGTGTGTGTGTGTGTCAGAAGTTAAAGCTTGACCTTGGTATGTCCTTGGATGAGGCACGTAGCCTTACAAGCCCTGAATTGACAGGGCGATCGCCGTGTACCGCCATTTTGGCTTAGTTTGAGGACGTTGATTGGCTTAGTGACGTGACTTCGGCCAAAATGGTAGGCACTCTCGCAGGCCTTGCGGCGCTGGAGCAATGCACGCTTTAGCTTAAGCAACTGAAGCAGTTGTACCAGTCTTCAATCATGTTGTCAAATTCGACGGACATCGATGGGGGAAGGTTGAGACTTCCATTTGGCGCTTTCGCTTCGGGCAGGCCGCCGAAATGGCGCTTTGCTTCCGAGCGCTGCTCTTTTGGGCGCCGCATGTGTGGCGTGCCTGGGCAGAGAAGTGCCGAGATCATATTTTGCGACAAATCGTGAGAAGAAGAACAGTAAATCGTTGCAAGTTGCAGCAGGAGCTGAGGATGAAAGAGGTTCAAAGCCACCCGTGAAGAATGCGCGGCTTGAGCAAGCACCTAGTCTGAGGTGCTTGCAAGCAGGGAGTGCATTTGTGGGTCAGCGGTGCTCTTAGTTTTTGTTGAGTGGCTTACAACAGATCATGTGGCAGTCTTTCTTGAGGGGTACGTAGCAGAGCTGCGGCGGACATTCGTTACATAACCCGTTACACCTATGTGGAGCAAGACTTATAATATATATATATATATATAATATCACCGCGTTACATACCTTCGTTACATACCTCAGGTTACCAAAACAGCCTGGCTGGTTGCATGCGCTCTCATTGCATACCCCGATGCATATACCTCGTTACACAGCCGGATGCATGGTCGTTGCGTTACATTCCCAACCCCAGCTCGTGCCTTTTGTGCCGGTTTGCGCTCAACATTGCAACTTTCCAGCTGGAACTGGAGGCGCGCTTTGCTTGCTGCGCTTGTACTGAATAGTTGCGACTTTCGAGCTGGAGCTGGGGAAGTGTCAAGCACTCTTTTCCCGTACATCTTACGAAAAAAAAAAAAAAAAAACATGGACCCCCCGTTTCATACAAGATTCGTCCCGCGTCCCGCGTCCCGCGTCCCGCGTCCTGCGTTGCATACCCTCAACAAGAACCCTGCACAAAATGGCTTTGCAATTCTGCCAGGCTCTGAGTGAAACGTTTGATTCTGCTTGTTTATGCCAGTGATGTGCCGTCAAATTGAAATATGTGCCCCTCAACCAGCCACGTTCAGCTGAGGCGACCACTACCCAGGGTGTCCAATCCACCTACGGCGCGCCTTCAGTTTGCTGAGAAGAGCTAGGCAGATGCTAAAAGCTTGGGGTCTCAAGCAGGTCCGCTACGCCGACAACTTCTTTGAGCGATTTGCCCGAGTGGCCAAGGCAAATGTCAACAAGGCGAGCTGCTTTGCTGGTTGCGGGGACAAGGGCTGCAGCAAGGATATGGGCAGGTGGCAGTGAATCGGCTTTGAGTTTTGGGTGCAATGAGCAGAGCTTCTCTGAAAGCCAAGTTTTGCATGCGCGCTTGCTATAGAGAGCACCTGGGCCCAAGCATTAGCATTTTGTGGATCTCGATCTTTTGACCTCATGGCTTTCGCGGAGCTGTTGGGCAACAACCTGCTGGGAGAAGGTTTGACCAAGCTGAGCACAACAGAGGCGCATGGCGGGCGTTAGTGGCCACAAGGCAACAAGGCTTCCACGCTGCAGGGTTAGGATGTGATAGTGCTCAATTAGGCTCAGTTGGACCGTGGCGGACTCGCAATTTCAGAGATGACTTGGATATTTTTCATGTGCTGATTCCGGAGGCCCTCAGCGGCAAGAAGGCGGTGGGGCTGTACTTCAGTGCCCATTGGTGTCCGCCTTGCAAAGCTTTCACTCCGCAGCTGGCCTCGTGGTACAAAGAGGTGCCATGCAGCTCTCATGCAGCTCTCATGCTCTCGCTATGGACATCTCACATTTGCACATGTCATGGACATGTCGTGGACATGTCGTGGACATGTCAACATGTCAGGCCCTCAAGGACAAGGGCCTAGAGATCATTTTCGTCTCCGGCGACCGCGACGACGAGTCTTTCAAGAGCTACTTTGCAGAGATGCCGTGGCTGGCAGTTGATTTTAGCGAGAAGGACTGGTGCGAGATTTTGTGTGTGCATTCTGTGCCAGCCAAGTTAGTGCTAAGTGAACTCCACGCGAAGGCTGTGTATGCCATTCGATGTGGCTTGATGCATATTCAGTGAGTCAGGTGCACCGATGTGCACATGATTGTCGTTTGCCATTGTCAGGAGATCACTGCGAACTTGAACAAGAAATTCAAGGTGAAGGGAATCCCGTCCTTTGTCATTTTGGACAGCAGCGGAAACCTGATCACCAGCGAAGGGCGGGCTGCCGTGACCAAAGACCCCAAGGGTGAGGAGTTTCCTTGGACACTTGCCCGAAAGCTTAGCATTGCGAGAGAGCCAGAAAGCAAGTTGCAAGGCATTCAGTGCAGTTTGTCCAGCGAACCGAGATGTAGAAAGATCCTGTGGCGCTGCAGGATCCCTCCGAAGACCAAAGACTTGTTGGAGAAGATGAAGCTGGTGGGTCCATCGGGTGCATCTTCGCTGAAAGAGGCCACAGTCGGAAATTCGGCTGTTCGGCTTTCTGTCAGATCAGAGGCCAAAAGAGATCTGACGAGTGTGGGTGTCAGGCAATGGCAGGGAAGAAGGCCTTGGCACTCTACTTCAGCGCGCACTGGTGTCCACCCTGCCGTGGCTTTACGCCGCAACTCAGTCAATGGTATGAGAAGGAGTGGGTGGAGTGACGCCATTGTCATTGGAGTCAATGGGTCAGGGCCACATGTCACATTTGATTGCCCTGCCTGACTTGCGACGCACCAGCTCTTGCTGCACTTTCTTGCAAGAACAAACTGGGCGCCCAGAATTTGTTGTAACGGTCTGAACAGCCAGGACCTCAAAGCCAAGGGCTTGGAAGTGGTCTTCGTCTCCTCAGACCGAACGGAGGAAGATTTCAAGGGCTACTTTGGAGAGATGCCTTGGCTTGCGCTGGACTACTCGGATCGAAAGCTGAAGGCCTGGTATCGGGTCTCTTGATGGGATGGCATGGGATGGGGAGAGCTGGCATGCGCAGGAGCAGATCTC
Source organism: Effrenium voratum (assembly GCA_963377175.1). Classification (NCBI taxonomy): domain Eukaryota; class Dinophyceae; order Suessiales; family Symbiodiniaceae; genus Effrenium; species Effrenium voratum. Next base: position 65,116 of record CAUJNA010003302.1, read on the forward strand.
CACTGTCTGCAAGGTGCAGGGAATCCCGTCTTTGGAAGCTTTGCTGTAATCTCTGCATTCTGTGTCGTGGTGTGGTGCATTTATTTTTTTGTTCATTGGTTTGTTTGTTGATGTATTCATTTTTGTTCTTTTTTTTCTTCGTTTTTCGCTAGTCTTGAGGTCGTCTTCGACGCAGATTTGAACCTCGTGACCTTGAACGGGCGCAACGCGGTGACTGCGGATCCCGTGGGCGCGGAGCTGCCCTGGCATCCCAAGCCTGTCCCTTGTCAAGCCTTGTCAAGCCTTGTCAAGCCTTGTCAAGCCTTGTCAAGCCTTGTCAAGCCTTGTCAAGCCTTGTCAAGCCTTGGGTGTCAACACACGCAAGAAAGCTTGGAAGACTTTGAACTGACAGCATTTTCCACGCCATAATTCACTCTTCATCTGCAAGAGGTCAACGATCTGGAAGGCGGTCCTGGTGACATCGAGGAAGTGCCCACAGTGTTGGCTTTCTGTGAGACGTGCAGCGATGACGAGAAGAAGGCTGTCGAGGAAGCTCTGACAGGGATTGCCAAGACCTTCGTTGACAAGCAGAAGGCGCTTCATCTTTTTTCAGTTATTTTCATTTATTTTTTTTGTAACGTGTGAGATTTGTCTGTTTTTGTTTGCTTGCCTTCATGACTGGACCAGACATTGAGCAGGCCGCAGAAGAGGACCAGCCAGAGATTGCCTTCATGACGGCCAAGAAGCAGTCTGCCTTGGGAGGGCGAATTCGAGGCATGCTAGGCCTCTCGGCTTGATCCCTCAGTTTGCCATGGCGTGGCATTATGAGATTTTGGTTGGAATGTCATATCTTACATCCGCAGTTTGATTTTTGCCACACGTTATGGGGAGTCAGTGCGCCACATGACTTGTTTCAAACTTATTTCCTGTATGTTTCATATTTTTTTTCAGCGCCGCGCTTTTTTGATGCGCCTGCTTTTGCTGCCGAGCTTGCTCCGACTGACGGATTGGACTTGCTTGCCCCATGCAATCGCCCAGAAACTGCTAGAGTATCGCATGGCCACTCCGGTTCGTGCTGATGTCCTGCTTTCGGGTCAGTCGACTTAGCAAAGGCATGCCACAAGCTTTGCTTTGATCCTTCCCTCTGCGACAGTGCTTGCTGTGCCCGGGCAATCCAATTGGCTGGGCCCTGTTTCACACTTTGGGCAGCCTTCGGAGGTATGAGGCATTTAGCGGTGTCTTGCACGAACAAACCAACAAGAACAGCAAACCGCACAAATTCAATACCAGGTACGTTTAGCAGTTGAAAATAAGCCTTCGACACATCAAAGCAACCTCCAAAACCCACCCACTTCAATTTACCTTTCAATTGACCTTTCAATTGACCTTTCTTGACACCTAGTTGGCGTATGAGCAGGTCGCGCAAATCCTGAAGTGGGTGGGGATTGCGAATCATTTCCAAATACTTAATATCTCGTCGTTCCCTTAGCTTTATGAGGCTACGTGAAACAGTGGGTCGGCGGGTTTTCTGCCAAGCGAAGGCCTGCCAAGCTTGCCTCCGGCCCCGCACCAACATGAGCTGAAGAAGCAGGACACTCGCGCAAAGATCTTGTCATATCGTCACACTTTTTTTTTTCTTTTTAAGCTGCGTGATGAGCATTGCCGCTTTTGTCACTGTGCAGGACGGGTGCGGTCCTGGCTGGGGATGTGATGGCTGCGGCCAAGATGGCAATGGCAAAGAGCGATATCGCTGTGCAGAAGGCCTGGCAAAAACGAATACTGAAACTCAGGAAGTCAGTGTGTATGACCTGGGACGCTGATTGACCTGAATTGCTATTTTCGTATAATCGTTGGCTGCAGTATCTATTCGAAGGATAGATGCTTGAGGTTGACAAGGCTTAGCTTCCAGGCTGTGACTACGATTTCTGCGGCGAGTGTTACAACCTCGCCTACTCAGGCACGGCTTTATTTGTTGTTCCTTTCCGGACATCAGTGATAGCTCTGAAGGCAAGGAAGCTCCCAAGCACCCCGTGCAGTTGGCATTGCTGGATATTCCCAGCGACGGTGACTTGACAAATTCGAGTTGCAAGCTTTGCAAGCTGTGGCACCATCTATGGCACGCGCTGTTGAACAAGATGCAGCCTAAGGCGCTTACTACCTCGGAGAGGCTGGTACGGTGACGGCGGAATCCGTGAGGGCATTTGTGGACGCGTACAAAGCTGGCAAGTTGGAGCGGAAGCAGTTGGGCTGAGATGGCTGAGGGCCTTCGGGCCTTCGGGCCTTCGGGCCTTCGGGCCTTCGGGCCTTCGGGCCTTCGGGCCTTTGGGCTGAGCCGAATGGGAGAGGACCTGAGGGCTTGGGCTGGCCACTTTGATTCAGTGCCTGGCCTGACAGCTGAGCGTCAGGCTGGGGATGTGCCGGTAGGCAGCAGGCGATGGCTGTGTACAGGCTGCAGTTACAGCTCTCTTGTGGCCGGCGCTCCAAGCCAAGTCCGAGACCCATGCCCCAAGGGCCCCAAGGGCCCCAAGGGCCCCAAGCACATGAGTCGCACCATGTCGCACTTTGCTCGGACTTGGAAGGACGCAAGGCTTTGAGAGCTGCACCGGTGAAAAGCGCGCTTGGTCTGCGCAGGTCTTATGCCAAGCTTGAGTGCACCCTCAAATGTATCAAGCAAGTCTAGAGATCTGGTCGGGTTCATGCGAATTGTAGAATACACACCTGGGAGCAGTTGGAACACGGAGCCCAGGGATGATTAAAATATTGGTATGGAAATATGATGTTACGATGATATATGGGGCCAGCCTCGTAGTGTCGTAGCCTGTGGCCATTCGATGGCTTGCCATCAGATCTGCCAACATTTTGTGCAAATGTTGGCCGCTTTTAGGTGGCTGCCGATGCTCATCTCAGGGCTTCTGAGTTCCAAGTAACTTCGTTCTCCAGGTGCACGAGAGGCAGGTAGAGGCGTCAGTTGCCCAAGGAGCGAACCAGTCGGGCCTGGTCTCCGTTCAATGCATCAGCTCTTTGGCACTCTTTGGCACTCTTTGGCACTTGGCCGCTGGATGGGTTGTGAGCTCTCGAAGTCGCTGAAGCTCCGGCGCAATGCCCCTTGTTAGCCATCGCATTCTCTCAGCCATAGCCGGCTTTGCAAACCTCCGTGCATGGGTATTGCCCATCAACCAAAGTGTTTTGCTTACATCAAGCCTTGCAAACCATGCACCAGCTTACTCATGCGCAAGATCGTATGTCCCTTTGGATCAGGATTTCAATCTCACTGACATTCCGACTCCATGAGGCATGCGGGGCATGCGTGCATGCTGAACGGTGAGAGGTATTGCAGGGCATCGAGGACCCTGAGAAAGTGTTGGACCAAGCCTTGGATGAGATGCAGGCGGGTGAGGTGTGTCTCAGCGTGTGTCAAGTGCCATTGGCAGTGCAAAGATCTAGCGGCCCCCGGACGGCTCACAGTGCAGGGTGACCTCATCAAAGTCAGGCAGTCCTACGCAGAAGTTTCATCCTTGGCTTCTGGACTCTACATTGGTCTAGATGGACTCAATTTCGGTGAGGTGCTCGCAACGCAGAGGAGACTGCAGAACCAGAAGGAGCCGTTCAATGAGTGTTGTGTCAGACCATACGTTTGCGGCTTCACGCTGCAGGAGCAGGCTGACAAGATGGCAGATGACTGGTACCGCCGGGCCGAGATGGCAGCACTTCCCCTAGCGAAACGTGTCAAAGTGCTGGTAGAAGCAGACCCGCAGGAGTGTGCCTGCAATTTAGCTGGTCACTCCAAGGCATCATGCAACAGGCATGTGGTGTGAACTTGCGGCTATGCGTGCGTGAGCGAGCGAGCGACCGAGTCAGTGAGTTAGTGAGTCAGTCACTCAGTGAGTGAGCGAGTGAGTAAGTCAGTGAGTCAGGCATTCAGTTCGTGAGTTAGTGAGTCAGTGAGTCAGTCAGTCAGTAAGTTAGCGAGTCAGTGAGTCAGTGAGTCAGTCTGTTGTTCGTCACTGAGTCAGTGAGTCAGTGAATCAGTGAGTCAGCGAGTCAATGAGTGAGTCAGTGAGGCAGTGAGTCGGCGAGTCAGTGAGTCAGGGAGTCAGTGAGTCAGTGAGAGAGCGAGTCAGTGAGTTAGTGAGTCGGTGAGTGAGGCGGCAGTCAGTGAGTTAGTGAGTCAGTGAGTCAGTGAGTCAGTGAGAGAGCGAGTCAACGAATCAGAGAGTGAGTGAGTCAGTCAGAGAGCGCGTGCCTGCTTGTGTAGACGTGTGGTGGTGGTCCCGCTTTTAAGGTTGAGAAAGGCGATGATGAGCTGGCGAAAGAAGCTTTGACTCGGCGGCAAACAGCAGTGAGCAAGGCAGGCTTTCTGCTTTCTTGATCTCATGGGTTGGTTGCTGGCGATATTGACGACACGATCCTTTGTGGTGCGAAAGGTCAACGACCTCGCGGCACAGATCGACACGATGACCGTGTGACATGGCTGTTGACCTCACTAGGGGAAACGTCAGGTTGGATCACTTCATTGCTGGTGTTGTGGCCACGTTCTAATGCACACCCAAGGAGCGTGGAAAAGCTCTTTGAGTCGGTCAAGGCCCTTGAGGCACTTGGGGCTGTGGACCTTTGGAGATTTTGGGAGAGGGAGAGATGTTCGATTCCCAAGACTCCAAGACTGCTTGCAACGAACCAATTGAAGGCCAAGATCTCTTCGGCCAAGGAGGAGTGAACGTGCTCACACTTGCAGAGCGCAGGAAACGGGGGAGGCTTCGGGACGCACGGCTAGGAGAAGGAGCAGCTTATTGCCAGAGCAAGGACTGCCAAGACAACATCACAGGCCGGAAGCCACAGCAAGTCTGCGTAACGCCCCCAGGCACAATGTGCGAGCACACATGAAACCAGGTGAACGAGATGCTGTCTGATATCACCAGCGTCGGCTCCACAGGAGCATTTGAGCGCATGAAGGAGAAGGCTGGGCTCTTGCAATTTGAGTGATCTCGAGCATGTTTACAAGCTGAAACAAATCGTCAAGAAGTGTTTCAGCTAAATCAGGTTGAAATGCTGGAAACCCGCGCAGAGGCGGGATCAGGAAAGCAAAGGTGCTCTCAGAGCTGTGATTGCCACTGCGAGGTTTCGCAGGGACTGCTGCCGGAAGCGCAGTCTTCAGGAAGCCTAGAGGAGTCTGCTGTGCCCCAACTGTCTCAGCAAATTACTGGCGAGTTGGCGCATTCCTTGCTTGAACCTGCAAGCCAGGACCGATTCAAGCAGCAACTCTGGCATGTTTGGAGTCAACGTCACCAGCTCCATGGGTGAGCATGCCAAGACTTGGAGCGCGCACGTCAGGCTGGAATCTGGAAGTGCGGTGGACGATGAACTGACAAAGCTCAAGGGCAAGAAGGCCAGGCGCCCCGCCCAGCCCAGCCAGCCGCCCAGCCGAATCCATGAGGCCCTGCCGGAACCTTCGGAAGGCAAGAGCTCTGGCGCGGGCTCGGGCTCGGCCATCGATAGCGAGCTGGAGGCCATGCGCAAGAAGCTGAAGGCCAGGGCTCTGAGTCTGAATTGTCAGCGGCAAGCTGCTTGCCTTTGCCTCGCACGAGTCACCGAGCGTCGCACAGTCCCACTTCAAGCCGCAAACAGCCACTTTGTTCATTTCGACATGCGCACGTGGCACAGGAGACTGCGGACTGAGCTGAGCACATTCAAACTTTTTTACACAGTCGACAGGCTGACGCACGGTTTCCAAAACCACATGTCGCCTGAAGACAGTGGCCGGACCTTACAGCAGCTCGCGCTCTAGCTGCAAAGCTCGGACCACGTCCTTTGCTTGTTTCACGCTTTGAAGTGCCGCAGTGCTCGACAAGTGGCATTTTTCCTTATTCTTGGCCACAGCTGTTATGCTGCCAGAGTTTTGCGTCTTTGAATAGTTCTGATATTTGATGCTTGGGAAGCAAGGGTCATTGATCATTGGTCCATCCGGTCAGCGAAGATGCAGAAGCGAATTTGCTGCTGGGAAATCCCCCAGCAGGTACAGTTGGACAGACCTCACGCCGCGCGTCGCTTGAAATAGCTTCCTTACCCAGCCTCTTTGGGTATTTGGCTGTGGAGTTCGCTGCATGAAGTGAGAGCGCCGGCTGCCAGCCACTTGAATGAACCACGCTTGCAGTTCTCTGCCGATTGCTGTTTGATGATGGTGGCTCCAGCTGCGTTCTGTGCTGTGGCAGATGGCGCTCCTCAAGGCTGGGATCCGATGCTGGCCCGATGTGACTTGCGCATGGCGCATGCGTTGCCCCTGAGGATATGCTGCGCATTGCAGTCTGATGGCCTGGCAACATGCAGAGGACCACGCCTCCTCTACTGTTCTGAGCCACGAGTCTGTTGGGGTGTCTGAGGAGCAAAGTCAAGGGGGAAGCGGAGGGGCCCGCTCGCTTTCGCGGCGCTGGCGTTATGATCAACCGGGTCTTCGAGGCTCGCGTCAAGCAGACGCTCGGCCTGCGACTTGAGCTCGTAGCCACCGCCATTGCGAGCTCTAAAACCGCGACTTGCGGTGACTTGCGGCTTTCGCATGCGAACCAAAAGCGCCGAGGCTACACGTCACTGGGCAGCGCCACACCAGCCCACGGGCGCAGCTCTCGGAAAAGCGAAGTTCAAAGACGGGGACATTCTGAGCTCAGGCGCACTCTCCCAGGCTTCGCCCACAGCGGCCCGAGGTGGGAGAGCCTTGGCATATTCGGCGCCAGCGGTTCTGCACTTGTGCAAGAACTGATGTCGCTCCGATGCTGCCCTCTGAGGATGCCATCTCAAGACCAGACACTGCTGTTGCCGCTTGCCGAACCGTCATGAGAGTCGAGCATGCTTGGAAGATGGCATCTTGGTCAGACACTCTGATGCAATTCAAGGAGATGGCAGACCAAGAAGTTCACATGATCCAGCCGTGGTTCAACCTCCTCGCTCCATGCCGCGATAGTCTGATGGGCTTTTCGATGGACGAGGCCAGTTTGGGCCAGCCTTTCAGATTAGTCTCAAGGGACTCATTTAGAAAGGAGGGAGAGGCAGGAAGCACTGAAGCAGGTGAAATGGAGCCAGTCGCCGGGACCGAGCCGTGAGTTCTCCGTTCGGAGCCGGACTGGGGCCTGCAACTTGCACTTGTCCATGTTCTGTTTATGCCCGATACTCTAGTAGTCTAGTCTTCCCTGTTTGCTCCATTCTCATTATCGAAGTGTGTAGGACGGGTGCTCGGAGCAGCCTGACTCGAACGCCCATGGACAGCCGTGCAGCGAGCGCGGAGAGCTCAAGGCCGCCTAGTTGTCAGGTCCGCACCTTAAATTGCGGAGAATCGCGAGAGTTCTGAGAATTTCAGAAAAGACGTGTTCCCTGTTCTACTCCTGGTTTTCTCATGTGTTTGGTCTGACATTGCCGAATCTCAGGTGCCCTTGCTGCCTCGGCCAAAGCTGGATGAAGGCACATGGCAAGAGTATGCTGTAACATGCTGACGCATTGCTCAAGAGTGAAATGTGCTGCGTAGGCACCGAGACGGCTGCGGCGGTTTGGCCGCCGGGCTCGGCCCGCTGGCGGCGGCTCCAAGTTGTTCGCCGCGATGCGCACGAAAACCAAACCGAGCGCCAGGCTGACGGGACGGGGCTGACGGGGCTGACGGGGCTGACGGGGCTGACGGGGCTGACGGGGCAGAGAGGGGTGGGACGAGCGAAAACGTGGGAAGAATTGGCAGGCGAGCCCGGCGCCACGGATTTCCAAGCCTGCGCCGTCCGCGCCGTCCGCGCGGAAGCCACGCACACCAGGGCCAAGGAGTAGGCGGTGGTGGGAACTCTGAAGGCGCTCGAGCCGTAGCAGAAAAGCAAAGACGTGTCCGCAGAGATTCTCGCCTTGAGACTCTTTGAGACGCATGCCAGGCGACTTTGATCCAAGCTTGCAGGAGTCCTGAAAACTGGATTCCCCATGCAAGATTCGCTTGGGCTCTCACCATTGTCACAGAATCACGTCTTATCCCTCAAGAGCCTGAAGCTTGCTTAGTAGCTAGGCATGAATGTTGAGTTGGCCAGCAATGCTTTGATTCCTTTGGTGCTTGGCATGAAATTTGCTGACCATTGAGCGGAATTGCTGACCAGCCCGGGATTTGTAACGCACTTTAAGATTCGCGTTTCACCACAAAATGACAAAATGACCGCTCGGGACTCGGCACTGTTTCTCTTTTCCACAAGGCCGCCCAGGTTCTTTGCCATCAGGTTGCTGGGCCGTATCTTCGTGTAGTTTCATCCGTCTATGCGTCCCGTTGGCAGCACTTTGTGGCTTGAGATTCAGCGTGCTCCAGCTTCAGGCGTAGAAACTCAACCGCGCAGCATTACCCCAAACTTCGGACGTGCCAGCATCCACCAGACACAAAAAAGAAGCCACACATAAGCTTGGGCCATTCAGAGCAGGGATGCCTATCCGATGGCTTTCAGAACAAAGGCTCCGACTCGCTCTGAGGAGGAAGAGCTTTTGCATTGGCAAAGCCAGCCGCTTGCTTCAGACTTTTGTTTCGAAGTGTTGCGTCCTGTCCCTGATACAGACACCAACTCACCAAGGTGGACAGATGAGCAGGTTCGACAGGAGCAGGGTTTTGTGCTGTTATTTCGTGTTTGCTGAAAGAGACCAGCCCCAGAATATGTGCCATCGATTCGTAGAGACCTTGATTTCTCTTTTGAAAGTGCACTTTGGTATCCCAAGGGGCACGAGCAACTTTTTGTTGGCCCATCGGCCCATCGGCGTAGGAGCGGTGCCGGAGCTCCTTTGAGAAGGCCCTCGCGGAGGCCGAGGCCTCTTTGGTGCGGCGGCGTAGCGCCTTTGCGCTGCGCCACAAGGCCCTAGCGTCCGCCAAGGAGATGTCCAGAAATGTTCGTGAGCGGATGCGTGACGCTACGGAGAATCTGAGAAATTGAAGATTTCAAGGTTTGGCCGAGCGGCTGAGTCCATGTCCAGGATACCTGGCAGTCGTATCGCTGCCTTGCAGCCTGGTGCTCCTGGCTGGCGGCCGAGAAGGCTCAAGTCGAGAGCCGGCCCAGCCCGTCGGTTCAAAGGATGCAACGGGACTCGGGACTCGGGACTCGGGACTCGGGACTCGGGACTCGGGACTCGGGATGCAGCCCTCGGGGCCCATAAACAGGTTCCAATATATCGCAGGCCGGGCATCAGTTTGCTCAACTTCTCGAAGAGCTGCGCCTGGAGGAGGCGATGCCAATGAGCCAAGAGTCCCTTTGCCAGTTGCCGCTCTTTTCCTTTTCTCTTTTCCTTTTCTCTTTTCCTTTTCTCTTTTCCTTTTCTCTTTTCCTTTTCTCTTTTCCTTTTCTAATCCTGTATCAGGTTGGAAGGCTTGGGTTTACAGGCTTCATTCTGCAAGGAGTGTATTGGATCATGCGGAGCCATTTTGGCTCAAGCATGATCCAAACTGGCTAAATTTTAACTTCTGGTTTGCGGGTTCGGCAAGTGTTACTTGTCGAATGTTGGCAGTTCCAGGAGTTGACTTTGCCGTTCACACGGATCGTCCTATCCTGTCCACAGGCGCCTACCTCGACTTCAAGCGCCATGTGGGCAACTTGCTGGAGCAGGGGAATCATGGCCAGGCCCGGATGCTCTGGCTTTCGGCTGTGGAAGTTTTGCATGCCCCTTTCGTGCAAGCTCCCCTGCCCTTGGTTGATAGTGGGGAGATACCCCACCTGCAATTTGCACCCTGCATTGATGCCCAGTGTGCGAGATGTGACGGGTCCCTTGGCGGCTTCAAGTTCCCGTTCATTGGCACCTGGTGCCGGCGTGCAGTCTTGGTTCAAGAAGGTGCATCTGCAGAGGAGGCTTGGGCCGCCTATCATGGGTGCTATGAGGAGGATCGCCTGTCTGAGGCCATGGTGGCTGAAGCAGGCAGTGGCCTCCGTACCCAGGACATCATCCCGATGTATGTCTCCGCCATTGCTGGCCGGGTGGAATCTGGCGACCTCCCCTTCGTGTCCTTCAGGGGCTTCATGGGGACCTGGAGGAGATGGAGCTTGGGTGCTCGGAGTTGGACCGAGCCATGGCCCAGGGAGAGCGACTCCCTGGCCAGAGCCACAGCGGGGAGGCTTCTCCGTGGGTGGCTGGACGAGGGGAGGAGGAACCTCCCTCTGGGCGGGCTTTGCGCCTAGTGCGGAAGCAGGACTCACTCTGTGTGCGCATCATGTGGCATCCACCAATGCGAGGCCTGCCCCATCCGCTGCTGCCAAGGCTCTACGCTGGGGGGCGCTGCTCTTAGCCATGGCGTTTCGCGGTGACGCCACTCCTGGGCGCTATGCCACTGAAGCCATGGAGCACTCCGGGGGCGACCCGGGCGGCTCTGGCGAGGGGCTGATGTCTCGTGTCCAGGAGGCCAACGTTCGAGCTTTTCGGCAGAAGCACGGGCTGATGCAGGACTCCGACTTCGGCTTCGCCTTTGAGGCCTTCGAGGATGCAGTCCGCGCGGGTGGCCACTTCGTCGCCGCTGACTGGGCGCGGGTGCGGGCGGAGCAGCAGGCTCACCTCCTCCCGGCAGGCGCGGCAGTGGTGGAGGCGGACCCCTGGCGAGTGACGCCGGTGGGGCCATCGACCCTCCGCCGGCCGGCGGTGCGGCTCCCCACGAGCAACGTGGGCCTGCGGTTGAGGCAGAACCCGGACAACGCCGAGGCGGTCGGCCGCAGGGTCAACCTGCTGACGGAGGCCTTCATGAAGCTGGGCGTCCTTCGGCCCCGGAGGTACGACGACCCGAAGCGCTATGCCGACTGGCAGCAAGCGGTTCGGAGGCTTGCTCAGGAACGAGTCACCCAGTCCGAGGCGACCACGATCCTGAACGCGGTGAGGACGTTCCAGGAGCTCTCGCTCTTCCTCGCAGCCAGGGACGTGCAGGACCCGGAGGAGTTGGACTTTCACGCCTTCCTTGAGCAGGCCATGTCGCCGTCGCGAGCGCTGCAGTCATTGCGCTGGCTGTCCAACAACGGCAGGTTGCAGTGGCAGCTGGACCGCCTGAAGCCCCCCAAAGTTATTGGGAAGGTGCGCAAGGCGAGGTCCCAGGCCGTGGTGGTGGAACCGCCCATGCTGCTCACCCTGGAGGGCCGGATCATCGAGATGCAGCAAGCCCGATCACACTCGGTTTGCCACCACTGCGTCCCGAGGAGCGGGCACGGCTGCCCACGGTGGTACGAGTGGCGGACGTACTTGCAGATGGTAAGCTGCCTCCGGACGTGGTTTACGTGGGTCAGGGCCACCACTCCCACCGGGTCCCACGGTCTCAGCGGGCATCACCGTTCGTGCAGGGGCACACCTGTACGACGGACAACTGGCTGCCGCTCTACGTGGACTTCGTCCTCGCCAATTTGCAGGCGGAGCTGCCTGCGCTGCAAGGCAAACGGCTGGCATGCGATTGCGGCCCGGACGGTGTCTGCGAGGCAGATGCGCTGGCTGGGATGGTCTTTGATGCGACCCATCCGGATGCCGAGGCTAGCCTGCCCAGAGTCACTGGGCGGCGGCACAGGCAGGCCAGGGCCTCTGTGGTCAGGGCGGCGACCATCATGGGATCGCTCCGAGGCAGTGACGCCCTGCAGTCGATGTCACTCTGGTTTCCGCAGGAGGACGTAATTTTGGCCTTTCGCAAGCTCTACCCGGCAGAGTGGTTCCAATCTTTTCAGTGGCCCATGTTGGAGGACCTGTTGAACAAGGAACCCTTTACGTGCTACTTGGACTGGCGCCAGAGTCGCGGGATGGAGTGGGACGGACTCCTGGGGCCACCCTCCTCGTCCAACGCTAGTCGGAGGCGGCAGCGGTTGGCAGAGAGAGGGGAAGCAGCATGGAGCCTACAACCATAAGGCCTCCATTCCACCTCTGGTAGGATATGGGCTGGAGCCGGACGCCCATTTCGCCGCATCCCTGCAGTGGACCAACACGGCAACCCCGCTGGAAGTCCTTCCTACGTTGGACGACGACCTGTGGTACGCGGCCAGCATGGTGATGGAGAATCACGACCTGAAGAGACGCCGCCAGGCGTCCGTCGGGGCCATCAAGGAGCTGAAGCGCAGCTGGGCGCCGGTGTCCAAGCACCTCGTGGCCTTCCAGTCCGAAGCCATCCGAGGAGTTACCTCGAAACGCGATCTGGGTTTGTTGGGGCTCTTCGTCGTCCTCATGCAGTGGGGCGACTTCGCCCTCCCTCACGGCTTCATCAAAGGCCTTCCAGCAGTAGGCTATGCCCCTCATTACGGAGTCTTCCCCCACCAGCCCGTCGAGGCGATCGCCCATTCGGAGGTACTGGCTGGTTGGGAGGAGCACAACGCCGCCACCATCGCAGGAGTGCGGCCGGGTTCCACGGACTCCTTCGTTCTTGAGCAGTCCACAAAGGGTCACAAGGAGGGGTTTTGCACCCCCCCGATGAACCTGAGCCAGCTCAAGCGGTATGCGAAAGGAGATCCATACCGGCTCATACCTCGCTGTGTCATCACACAGGCGTCTGGCAAGCAGCGTCTGATAGACGACGCAGCACGGGGCGGGCAATCTGCATCGTCCAGAGATGCCAACAAACTTGTTTTGTGTACGCCGCTCCGCCCAGCGCTCCACGTCCAAGCTGCGGCAGCCTGCCTTCAGGAGTGCGCCTGGGAGCGGTTCGCGCAGCAGGGGCAGGCTGGAGATGATTGGCCGAATGCCTACCGCCACTGTCCCATGTCACGACAGGAGGCCCTGGCCTGCGTAGTAGTCTGGTACCACCAAGAATGGCAGGAGCCGGCCTTCCAGGTGTACCACGCCCTCTTGTTCGGCCTTCCGTTGGCGGTCACCTCCTTCAACCGCTACTCCCGAATGGCGGAAGCTATGGGCAGGCGCTTTCTGGCAATTATGGTGTCCATGTATTTCGACGACAGTCACATCACAGACCGCGCAGTACACGGCCCATCAGCCCAGTGGAGTTTTGGCGCCCTCAACGACCTGCTGGGCACCCCGTTCGCTGAGGAGAAGCGCCAGGGAGCTGCGGATGTCGGTACCTTCTTGGGGCTTGATTTCGACCTCTCGGAGGTCCACGCACATGGACGTGCGCGGTTTTGGGTTCGAACAGAAGGTGCTCACCTTCATGCGTGAAGCCAGGAAGAGCGGGAAGTTCACCCCGGGTCAAGCTGCGAAACTCTACGGCATGGTCAACTTCCTGGAGCATGGCCTCTTCGGGCGCATTGGCTTGGGCGAAATCCAGGCATTGAAGGAGCACCAGTACGGGGGCTCCAGCAGCCTCCTGGCGGCTTTTGACGTGTTGGAGGCTATCATCAGTATGCGCCCCAGGAGGGAGCTGATGGTCCTCCCCATGGATGTGCCGAGGGTGGTGGCTGCCTCGGACGCGGCTTTGGAGGCACCTCGTCAAGGGTCCGGCGGATACCACTTGGTCTTCCAGGACGGTGGCGTGCAGATCCGGGAGGCCTTTGTAGCCATCATCCCAGGAGACCATAAAATAGCCCAGTTGGAGCTGTTCATGGTGGTGCACGCCCTCACGGCGAGACCCGACCAATTCTGCGGGAGACGCGGAGTGTGGTTCATCGACAACATCGCCAGTCTTATGTGTTTGATCAGGGGCAGGAGTGACAACCCCGACTTGGCCAAGATGGCGACGTATATTCAGTGTTTGCTCTTCGCGTTGCGAGCCTCACTTTACTGGGAATACATTCCATCCAAATCCAATTGGGCCGACGCGATCAGCCGATTAGGACCCAGTGACCCATGGTACAGGGCCAACCACTTCAAGTTGAATTTCAGTCTTTTCCCTCCAGCTCTACTGAGGCTTCCGTACCGAGCAGTGATTACCTTTGCTGAGTTCCTATGAGTGCATTGGGAGAGGTTGTGAAAGTAAGTGCGTTGGGAGATGTATCCTGCTTGATGCAGGGCATCCAGAGCTTATCGGGGGTAAACCCGATGTGCCGAGGAAATCGGCGAATTGACTGGGCCACAGCATGAGGAAATTCATGCTGTGGATACCAATGCAAATCCCACAGGAAAAGGTGGGTTATCAGGCTATCAGACTCGTGTCGCATCGCTGGAGTGAAAATGCTGCGGTGCTGTTTATATCAAACCTCCTTGGGAATGTAATCCTGTATCAGGTTGGAAGGCTTGGGTTTACAGGCTTCATTCTGCAAGGAGTGTATTGGATCATGCGGGGCCTTTTGGCTCAAGCATGATCCAAACTGGCTAAATTTTAACCCCACCCTATCCCGCCCTAGATCACCGGCCCCCCTAGTTGGGACGTCCGTGATCTTTGAAGAGCGCGCCGCGCTTGGGGAATGCCTGGGGGACCAGGCCCCCAGTCAGTCAGTTAGCTCTGTGGTGGGAGATGTATCCTGCTTGATGCAGGGCATCCAGAGCTTATCGGGGGTAAACCCGATGTGCCGAGGAAATCGGCGAATTGACTGGGCCACAGCATGAGGAAATTCATGCTGTGGATACCAATGCAAATCCCACAGGAAAAGGTGGGTTATCAGGCTATCAGACTCGTGTCGCATCGCTGGAGTGAAAATGCTGCGGTGCTGTTTATATCAAACCTCCTTGGGAATGTCTTTTCTCATCTTTTCTCTTTGTTCTCTTTTACTTGCTTTTGCTTGCTTTTGCTTGCCAGGATGCACACCAAAGTGAGCAACAAGCGGCGGCAGCCAAGCAATCAGAGATCTGCAGCTGGATCTCTGAAGCACATGAGAGGCGGCAGGAGCTCAGCCAGCAGCGCCGTGCTGTGGCTGCCCGCTGTGCAAGCTGGCAATGCCGCCGGGAAGCTTCCTGGTGTCGGGCAGTGGTGTTTCGGAAGTGGCCCCTGAGACCGCAATGTTGAACAAACCTGGTGTTCCCCCCTTCCCATCCTTTTCTCCTTTTAGCAAGGCCTTCCTTTTGAAACGCTGGACACTTCTTGTGTGCGAGGTCCAGCTGGGCCCACCGCGCAGCCAAGAGCAGAGCCCAGTGCAGCGTCTCGTGGGACATGGAGCGCCTGGCTATGGCGCTGTGGGCATGGCATGCCTCGGTCGCCTGCAGCTTCTACACCCAAAAGAGGTGCCGAAGCAAAGCACAAGCAAAGTAAAAGTACCAGTAGAGCACTACACGCTTTTGCTTTGAAACGCATGTACTCTTATAACGCACTTTGAACGTTTATAAATCTTTGCACTTCTTGTGCAGGTTCGTTTAGGTGCATGTTGAGCTTGCTACGCCAGCCACCGACGCTCTGTGAATATCTCAGGGGCGTTCAAAGGATATTTTTCCTCTTCGGTCACGGAACCTCACAATACGGGATCAAGCGTTTCTCGTTTACGCCACTCACAATGCGCGAGTTGCTTTGCCTGGATGAGAGGCATGTATTTGTTCATAGTTTTTGTTGATCCCGAAACCTCGCGATGGTGCTCAGCACATTTCATTGGAGTCCATTTCCACTCAATTTTTGTTGCACTGAACCTCAGAATACGTGCTCATGTCTCTCGAACTCGGGATGTGACACAGTGCATCATTTTGCCTGACACACTTCTCAGAGATATTCTACTTTGCTTTGTCGAGGATATTTGCGCATACTATCATGCCCATGCGCAATCCAACGAAATGCAGTTGTTTGCAGGCAAGGCAAGAAAGCGCCAATACCGCCAGTACCTATGGGACGTTTGTCCGGACATGCAAGTTATATGGAGTAGGAAAATGCAGGTTTTTGCCACCCCTAGAGATTCCCTAGGAGAGCCCCTCCAAGCGCACACCTATCCAGACATCCAGAGCCGGAAAGATTACCAAGCCAACTCCGCCAGCGTCACCTCATACCAAGACAAGGGATGGGGATTGAGAAACTTGTGTCTAGAATCACGCCCCACAGTCAATGACAGAATGGAGACGAGAACAGAGCTGGGAATAAAGGGACGGAGGTCTTTCCTGTCCGTCACCGCTTGCTTGCTCAGCGTTCCAATCACCTCACCGGCCATTCCTTTGACCCCTTCCCTCCAAGAAGGAAGGATAAGTGAGTCAAGGTATGTAAGATAACCGCAATTAGTAGGAGCACAGAGAACATGTATATATAGATATATGTATTGCTTGAGTTTTTACATTGCGTCAGCTCCCATGACATCGCTAGAACTAAGCTCGCTTCATCTCCTATTCCAAGTCCATCAAACATCTACACGCTCAACTGCCGTCGGCAGATGTGTCTTTTGCCCGCCCTGGTCTCTGATCTTTCTGTTTTCACGAAACGCAGCCTTTTGATGTTGGCATGTTGATTGCTTTTCCTGCGGGCATGCAAGCCGGACAGGTCTGAGCTAGAAGCCAAAGAAGCAGGCCTCCAGCGGTGGCAAAGGCAAGAAGTGAAGGCCCGGCTCCTGACTTACATCACCTGGCGGATATCGCGCGATGTGAAGGAGGCGCACAGGCGCCGGCTTCAAAAAGGGGGTTGAACATGCAAGCAGAAGGTGTTTGTTTTACGTTGTTATTTTGGCCTCTTTCTCCTACTCCTAAGGCGCATGGTGGTCGCCTGGCGCCTCTGCATCGCTTCATCTCGGCGGATCGCTGCAGCGCCTGTCCGGGACACCACCCGGGCGCTTGCGGCACGGGCATGGGCTGCCTGGCGCGATGCCCACGCCGCCTGGCAGATGGGGCGACGTGGGGCGCAGCCGTGCAGTCGTTTTGGAGCCACGTTGGTACTTAACTCTCCCAATGTTGAGTGCATCAGAAGTTGATCGAGAGACCACGATGCCGCCGCACCATTGGCCTTGTTCATCCTCTCAATGCTTGGCATTTTGGACTTGGCGCGCAGACTGCGCGGGGCTGCTTGACACACGCCCACCGTTTTTTGTTTTTCGGACTCGCTGTGTACTTCGTTCCTTTTACGGATTCGCGGATTCGCGGATTCGCGAGCAGCTTCTCCACGACTTGGAACTTTGCTTCGCCTGCTTCGCTTTCGCTTTGAGTGGGCTGAAGCTGTGAAGGGCACTGAACCCGTGAGACAGTTCCTTTATCTGCCGAAGGAGCCTTGTCATGAGTCAATATCTTTTCAGGCCATTCCTTCGGCTACATCAAGATTCAGCAATGGGGGGAGATTCATATGGCGAGATGAAGGGTGAAGATATAAATAAGAGAAGAACAGCAGAGTGACAATCAAGATGAAATGATGAGATCTTGTTTATGACTTGCTTATCTCTTGTGTCGTCTATTCTGAATGCCAGATTTCAGGTATGTCTCACCAGGCGATCCGTCCCTGCAAGTCATTGGAGTAACTCTGGATGTCAACTGTGCCGCCTGGCATGTCTTTCGATTTAGATCACCATTTGCGTGAAGCGTTTGTTGTTTCACAACGATCTCACCTGGGAGCCCACCTGTTTCGTTTTTATTTCCGAGCAAATGTTGCTTTGATATTGAGTCTGCGTTCTTCGCAGCTCTCAAATTTGGCCCAGATCGTTCCAGGTTCAGGCGGAAGTGGCCGCCACTTGCGCAGAAGAGCGCTCGCAAGCCGTGCTGGCCAGAGCCAGTCACTGCAAGCAAGCCGACGCCCTGGCAAGCCACATGGCCAAAAGTGAACGGCATGGAAGCAGCTTGAGTCTTGCTTCAGATCCTCAGGATGTTAAGGGACTCAAAACTCAAGCTCAAGCCTGAGGTCGATGCTTGGCTTGGCGATCCCAGTGGCTGGCAATGTCAATGCTTCACCGCTGGTGGTATCTTGCTCAAGGGCGTGGCTTACAACGTGCTAGCGACCAGCTGGACTGCCGAGCAATCAATTTGCAGGGACACTTTGCTTTGGTTGACATGGAAGCGGAGAGGCGTTTGCAGGCGAGTCAGTCATGCGGAGTCGGCAACACTTCATCACAACGCATACAAAACAAAGAAATCCAGTCAGAGCGGGGTTTGTGTTCACCGCCAATCAGCGCATATGTTTGCATCGAGCCTGCGAGGAGCAGGAGAGCCAAAGCTCAGCAGCTGCTGCCAGAGCAACTCAGGAGGACGTAGATGAGCAAAGAGATTCGTGCCTTCCTCAAGCCGTGAGAGAACGAGGCTACCATATTCTGAATACCCTTGCGAGGCTGGCCACAGCCCGCCAAGCACGGACGCTCGAGCGTGCGCAGCTTGAGGGGGAGCTGGCAGATGCCCAAGAGGAGAAGCTGCGTGTCTCCACTTTCCTTCCCGCATTTGCTTTCTGAGATCCAAGCATTGCGGTTCCAGGAGCTGCTGAGACTGAACGCAGAGATTGCGAAGGAGACTGAAGGAGCGGAATTTTAAGAGACAACATGGTCACCAGAATAAACAAGTCTGCACCTGAGATATCACCCACGAAGTTTCTGCCCATAAGCTCTGAGCTAGTTACATGTCAGCGTTGTGGCACAGAGTGCAGGTCTCAACTGCCTAGAAGCAGATGTTCAGCAAAACGCAGCGCTGCTGGCATTGCGAGGTGAAGACTTGTCAAGAGCCTTGAAGGCAGGGCGTTGCAAGATCCAGAATCTCGCGAAATGTACCCGACAGCACTAACCTGCCAGCGTGTGCAGGCCGCAGCAGCCACCCGATGATGTGTGGCAAAATGATCACAAGGTTTGAGAGTTAGCAGCAGCCTTTTGTGTGATTTGCACTTTGGTAGCACTGGCCCAGGACCTGGATTCAAGACTTGATGTTTCACACGCGTCACACGTTTCACGTGACATGGCCCCATGGCCCTGGCGTTCCTGCGCCGCGACGACTTCGATGCCCGCGTGGAGCGCTTGGTTCGGCGGGATGGCACTCGGACTGCGGCACGCCCAGCACGGCGACGCTTCGCTGCGGAGTCAGCGCGCGAGTCGCAGAGCCCCTGGCAGCGCTTGCTGGACGCGGCACAGTGCCTCCGAATCTACGCCGCCCGGAAAACGAAAATCAACTTGGTTGCAAAATGCAGTGACATCCACAAGGCACAAGCCGGAGAGACGGATGGCTAGCTGGCTAACTGGCTGGCTGGCTGGCTGGCTGGCTGGATGGCTGGTGGGTTGGTTGGTTGCGTGCGTGCGTGCGTGAGTGCGTGCGTTGCGCACATACATGAGTACGGTGCATCAGGACTGGCTTGGGGGAGGCTGGCCCCAACTGCGGACGATGCAAGGGATGCAGGCGCCAGAAAGCATCGGCGGTGCAGCCGGGCTGCATATCTGCAGTGCTTTGAGCCTTCCCCCAAGAGCTCCACTGGGCGGACGCACCAAAGGTGCTGGACATGCAGGCATGCGAGGGGTGAGCGGCAGCAACCGTCAGTCGGATCGCAAAGCCTATAATGCGGCCCTTTGGGCGACATAGCACGGCGAGGCATGGCCGCCCCATGCGCTTTTGCAAAGTGCACCCGGGTGGCTGCGGTCTGCCATCATCATCATTGTCGTCCTTACCTTCTCGATATGCGTTTCAAGCGTCCTGTGAGAGCCGACTTGAGATGCAGGGATGTGTAGTTCTGGTTATCATCATGACTGTTGGTGATGCTGGGGATGCATAGTGATTTGATCATCATCGCTCATCTTCATGCCATAGAAAATGATGATGAAACATTGAATCATCATTACGCATCCCCAACACTACCAGCAGGGATGAATGATAATCATTACTACCCATCCCCAACATCAGTGATATGATAATCATCGGTGTGTCATGCCCAGCATCACCAGCAGTCATCATGACAATCATGACTATGCATTCCCTGGGTCTAACGTGACATTTGAAACGCACATCAAGCAGGTAAGGAGACGATGATGATGATGATGATGATGATGATGCTGATGCTGATGATGATGCTGATGATGATGATTGTCGTCATCATCATCATCATCATCATCATCATCATCATGATGCTCATCATCATCATCAACATCATCATCATCAACATCATCATCATCATCATCATTGGCATCCTTGTGATCATCATGGTGATCATCAAACTGGGTTGATCCTGCCAGTAGCTTGTAATGAAGACTCATCATCATGCATCATCATAATCATCATCATGCATCATAATAAGAATAATGATAATAATAATAATAATAATAATTTTAATAATAATAATCATCATCATCATCATCATCATCCGGCTCCATCCTGAACCAATCGGTCAACAGGGCCTATGTAAAATGTATACAAAGCCTGGACATCTTGAAAGCCTTTAAAGCTGTTGGCTGTCATCATCATCGTCATCACTGATGTTGGAGATGAGTAGTGATGATCATCATCATCCCTGCTGGTGATTTTGGGGATGCGTCATCATCAGCATCATCAAAATCTATGCAGCATCACCAACACATATCAAGAAGATAAGGACGACGAGACAAACCACTGGCAGGATCAACCCAGTTTGATGATCACCAGGATGATGATCATGAGGATGATGAGCATCATGATGATGACCACGATGATGATGCTCATGATGAAACTTCGGTTATGCTCATGTGCCATGCGCCTCCCCTCTGTGGCGAGGGGTCGGCCCATATGTAGAGGTTTGACGGGCTGGGTCGGGCTTTGAAAACCGAAGATGTCCAGATCTTAGATCTCAGATTTTGGCGCTCTGGGAAAACACTTTCTATATTTGCGGACCCAAAACAGTCACAAATCCTGTTTGAGGGGAGACACTTTCTATGATTGCGCGCCCCGCCACAACAGCAGGACAGGGTCAAGAGAAGAGTGGAGCAACCCCATTGGCAGCTTGCCATCTCAGGACTCAAGAAGTCAGTTTGAGATTAGGGACTCAGAATGACTCAGACTCGTTATCCGTTTTTCCCATACCGATGCAAGGTTTCCAGTCAACAGATCACCGCAGAGCTGCGACATCGCCTGGCAGAACTTCGGGGAGAGCCAATTTTCCTGGGAGGCTATGAACAAGAGAAGCGACTCTTGGAGTTGGCATCTACGTTTTTGAGGACTGCTTCATCCAGACGTTCTGCCAGAGAGCATGGATTGCTAAGTATTCTGGAAGCGCAGGCAGGGGGTGGCAGTATTATTAATCATGCAGTGGTGCCTCGCTTACTCCTGAGCTATGCTCCAGACGGATTTGAAGTGCACAAAGAAATTGCATTGCACCACAGTTTCTTGCCAGCCGGTTTAGCCCGAGCATTGCCTCGCACTGTGGATGATCTGGAACGGCTCTTGCGACAGGGGGCTGATTCTTCTCACTCACGCAGGCCGGTACTGGTTCAGGAGAGCGACAGCGACAGCGATGAAGAAACTGGGCACCAGCCTCGTGATTCAACGGTCCGCTTGGATCTGATCCGAGTTGCCTTGGACGGAGCTTTCTCTTGGGTGCAATTAATGCTGATGCTCACTTGTCATGAAGAGCTGCTGGAGTCCCTGGCAATGAAGATCTTGCGAGATAGGAACGTAGAGTTGAGCTCCGCAAGATCAGATGCCAACTCTGATGACGTCCATGTGTGGGCCAGTCCGCGGGAATTGCCAATGAGCACTCCTGGTCCTGGCAATCTACCCGTTCTGGCCAGCGAAGATGCAGCGCCCGTCCGAGATGATCGCAGTGAACACAGTGACAGTGGTGACAGTAGTGACAGCAACGGCCACGCGGAAAGTCACAGCCGCAGGACAAGCCCAAGCAGAGAAGGCCCCAGTGAGAAAGAGGATGCGACATCAAAGGCTCCTGCGAAGGAGGAGACCTGCTCATTGTTGCAGTCCAGAAATGTGTTTGCCGTGCTTTTGCTCAACGTTTAGATGCAGAGATGAACGCAATCTCGAAGCAAACACAGGAGAGAGCAGATGGCTCACAAGCATCCTTCGTCAGTGCGGTGAGCCGTGACCCCTTTGGATGCCTGGCTTTAGCTGATTGCAAATGTTCGTTCGCGTCCACCTTTTATGCATGCTCGGCATCGTCATACGAGCGGCATGTTCAACTGTAGGAGTCCCGGAAGGCGAGAGCTTCGGGAGTGAGAAGGAGACTGGCAATCCCCAGGTCCAGGCAACGGCGAGACACAAGCTGATCACGTTGCCAAGAGAGCGCACGCACGTGCGACACATGCCCATGCGCAGGATAAGCTGGACTTCTTCGCAGGGATTCTGGACTTGGCAGAGCTGGTGCACCGCTTGCCCGGGCCAGCAACACGACAGCAGTCCGCCTTCTGCTGGCAGGCGCTCGGAGCAGGCAGACTTGGTGTGGCGCAGACTTTGTTGGCCAGGTTGTTGCTCGTCTTGTGAAGAACGCAGTGCTGGCAGCTACTTGTCTGGCCCATGCACTCGCCGTAGGTTTGGCACTATCTGCCAGCATAACGAAGGGTCTGAACTTAACAGCTACTCTGTTTCTTTCTGTACTCAGGCTGAATTTTGTCGAGAGGCCGCCAATTTGCGACATCTGGCACTGGCGTTGCTTGGCTAAACATGGCTGCTTGCTGCACACCCACACACTCCTGGCCTTTTGGACTCTTCAGGATAGACTCCTCCTTAGAGTCTGCTTCAGTGCAGGCCCACTGTTTAGAGGTGAGGCGGGGAGTCGCGTGAACTGAGCGGCGTCGCGCTTCAGATCTGGGCCAGCCTGTCAGCGATCTGTCTAACATTCCCTGGTTGCAAAAAAACAAGTGTTAGCCAAAACCCGGTTAAGCACAGAACCCGATTTGCATCCGAAGAGAGCACCAAAGAGTTGAGCGCGCTCTCTGCAGGCTACATGCCCTTGGGGTGGTGCATCGGCTGGTGAACCTGGGCTTGCTGACCAAGCTGCTTGCAGGCTCGACTGAAATCGAGAGTTTGCAAATTTGGGCCCGGCCCATCATTCGGCAAATTTGGGCACCCGGGCCCGGCCTCGAAGGTCAAGACGTGAATGCAGGGGTGGCTGCGGCGGGCGTGGTCTGTGCGGTGCACTCGGCTCTTCTAAACTTTGCCTACGAGTGGAACTGGCAGGACTGTGGGCCAGGCATTGGTCATTGGTCATGCTGACTGTACACTCACAGGACTTCCCTTCTTGCGATGCGTCCAATCAGTTCTACGCCAAGCAAGCCCAGACGGCGCAGTGTTGTGCACTTCTGCGTGTTTGGACGGGCATCTTGCGAGAAGCAGAAGGCGGGAGCTGGCAGTGGAGGTTGCGCTTGTGGCGTTTGAGGCATTTGCATTTGGTGCCTGAGTTCTCCGTGTGCTTCCGTGTGCTTCCGTGTGCTTCCGTGTGCTTCCGTGTGCTTCCGTGTGCTTCCGTGTGCTTACTTGCGCTTTGCTCTTTTGCTTCATTTCCTAGGTGCTAACGGTGCTGTCACCCACGGAGCGCTGCTGCGCGGCCTGCTGAAAACCAGGCTGCACGCGGACGGCGCCGCCAGCGTCCGCGTCCTAGCGGCGGCCATCAGCAAGGCCTGCAGCTTGTGCTTCATCACGACTCACGTGGAAGCCGCAGGACCTTTCCGACGACGACCAAAAGAGCCACTTGGAAGAAACAAGAAAAAGAGACAAAGAAACAAAGAGACAAAGAGACAAATAGAGAGCAAATGAGCAATGAGCAGACTTGGAGCAGATGGAGCATCGCATAGCTTCCAAGACCGGCGAGGCCTCATCTACTTGGCCATCCAGGCTGGGGCCCGAGAGCCGCGCGCCTCTCCCTGATAGCGCAACTCACCGAACCTTTTGTGCCATTTCTAGACATTTCCTGACATTTGTCACATAGTTATCCGATTTTTGTTGGCTTCTTTTTTTGTGAGGCTAGTGGCGCAGCGCTGCATTTGGCACCTTACCCTGGTAGCGTGAAGGAAGCGGCACCTCGCTTGCAGTCGACAATCATTTCTGTAGGAGCGATTCCCAACAAGTGCTTCTGTTTCAAGGATCAGCTCTTGCCGATGCTCATGGCTCATTGGTCTGTTCCAGAACTCCAGCCGCACCTTCTGAGTCTCATGGAAGCTGCGCCACTGAGAGGGCCAGTCGCGCAGGCACTGGGTGGGACTCTTGCTCCCGGTGGAAAAATAAATGCTAAAAGAGAGCAAACCAGGGCTGACAACGCTATCCCTTTTGAGATTACAACATCGAATCCTACGGAGGCCTTGAAGTGATACGATGGTGTCAATGCGCAGGACCCTGCTGACTTATTTATGGCATACCATCTCCATTTGCAATTCCAAGTGCTGGAAGGCATTGGTGCCGCTGCTGATCAATGAAGTCACAGCGCTGAACGGCTGGTCTCACTGGGCCGTGACTCGGCTTCAGCTGGCATAGCTTAGGCACGTCCGTGCTTATCATGCCTGTGCTTGCTAGCACACCATCTCAAGCTTTTTCAGCGCCTTGCGCCCGTTTGCTAGCAGGGCTTTGATCCGCCCCATGTTCAACAAGCCCGAAGCAAGGCAATCTTCCTTGAACAGCCAGACAAATGGACCAAGGGTCGGCTACTGGTGCATGACAGCTGTCTTCAAGATATTATGTCTATATAATTTATTGTCTATATATCTATATATAATATATTACATGTAGAGACACTCTACTCCAATGCATTGTATGAATTTAGAGATGCGGTTGCCTAGGAGCGCCTGCTGCGCTGCAGTGGCCGCGCGCTGCACCAGGCGCCTCTGCCGGAGCCTCTGCGCCGCTGCGCAAGGCGCCTGGCACAGCTGCTACGGCGCTTTGCCAGGCACCAATGGCTTTTCGCTTTTTCGCGTTTTCACGCCTTTTTGACGCGTGTGACAGGCTAGGCTCATTGAGGTTGAGATAGGCTGAGAGGTTTGAGAGCTTTGCGAGACACGTTGACAGGCACTGGACGTTGGATTGCCTTGGTATTGCTGGCCCTGAAGGTTTCAGAGTCAACGTGGAAAGCTGCAAGAGGAGAGGGAAGGACTGCAGCAGGAGCTACTCAGACTCGAACATGAAGTCCTGTTTTGAGTGCGAGAACTGCAGCTTTGTGCTTAGGTTGGCACTAGCGAGCGCCCTTTATGCATTCGCTGCTTGCCTGCAACTTGCAGTATTGCCATATGGCACGATATCAATGCGTTGAATAAGGTTTCGGGGCTGCTGGCTGAGCAGTATTCTTCGCAAGCTCCGTTGCAGGCTTGCGAATGTGCAGTGACCATTGATTGTGTGGGTTCAAGACGACGTCTGTTCTGCACTTTGTAGGTCTCAGCATCTCGTTTGCGGAGCGAGCAGCCAGGACATTGGGTCAAAAACATGAACGAAGCAGTATAACAGCGCAATTGCTTGAGGGCATGTTGATTTGCTTCTCTCCATACCACCTTTGGCCGCGGCTTGGTGGTGCTGTTTCTACTTTGCTATTTGTGGTCTCGGCAAGTGTGGGGACGGTGATATTTGTTGCGCTTGGTTGACACACTTGCGAGAGCCCCCTGCACGTAGCTGTGCAACACACTCTGTATCTCTGCCTTATCAGTTCTTTAAGACCAAGGAGATTTGGCATCTGCGCAGAGCGACATCAAGAACCTCCTTTGCAGTGGCTTCGAGCTAGTGGTGCGGAGCAACATGCATCAACATCAAACTATTCTTAATTTATGTTTGTTTCGTTTTGTTTCTGTTTTGCCATCGAGCTTTGCGGTGGAAGCGATGCTTTTAGCCGCAACCAGGTTTGGCTGGCTGGAAATCCGAGCAAGCCTTGATGCAGATTGACTCGCTCATAGAGACCGATGACGCACGGAGTGGGCACAGTGAGGAACCCAAGGCAGAGGAGAGCGAGGACGCGGAGGACGCGGAGCAGGTGGCCGAGGCAGATGACCGAGATGGTTCTCAAGACATGCCACTGCCAGATGATGCTGTGGAAGCTGTGGAGGCACAAAGTGACGCGGAGGCTCGGTGCCATTTTTTGTTCGTGCTTTGGCCCAGGCCGTGCCGCTGAATGTCGTGCTCCTTTGGGAGAGTCGGGTCTTGCGAGATGCGTGGTCTCTGCTTTCTGGCCCAGCCCTTAGGTTTGGCTGCTCTGTCTCTGTCCATCGCAGAACACGGGAAACGGGAAGGAATGAGGTTTGGGCATTCTCTGATAGGTATGGCATCAGCCCTCCTTCGACTAGGTCCTCCTCCACCATTCCAAAGGGAAACTGAGGCAAATCAAGAGGAGTGGGGGCGCGTCGCTTTTGTGGTTGAGATGATGAGCACAGTGAGGCGAGCTGCCTGGCCAATCTGTTTGCTTGTATTTGAATAGAAATAGGAGACGCACTGATTGGCTCGGTGCGGAGTGTAGGCAGACACAGACTTAGTCAAATTGTATCACATCACATCGACCGCTGAAGCCGGCTTGAGTCAGCTTAGGAAAACAAGGTTCTGGCAACTCTGGTAGCGGAGCCACTGTGCTCTAGCAGGCTAGCGACCTCGCGCCATTTCGGCCGCAACCTGCCGATCTTCGGCAAGGATCTCCTTCATCGAGAAGGAAGGCAACGCGATTGAGGTGACCCACGGCAAGATCACCACGAAGGGCAGCGGCGGTCTGGCTCGGAGGCCTCTCCGGTGACCAGACGAGGAGGCTGCGGGGCGGTCCCGCGCGCGGCTCCGGCTATGGCTCAGCCGAGCTCAGGCGGCGGCATCCCCTTGGAAGAGTTCCGCAAGGAAGTTCCCCCAGGATGGGGACAAGTGCCCCCTCAAGCTCTACTTCGCGAAGCTGAAGCTCTGGTACCGGATCTGCGACTGTCCCGACGAGGTCGTCGGGCCAATGATGGCAGGCCGGTTGGTCGGGCGAACGTCGATCCGGGCGACGCTGCCTTGGTCCGGCTCAGGCCACCCCGTCGGGCGAGCAGGCCCTTTGCAACGCGTTGAGGGACGCCTTTGGTGAGTCGGAGAAGATCCAGACGACCCGCAGCTTGGAGAGTTTCTTTGACAACTGGAGGCCGCAGAATCAAGGACTCCAAGAATGTGATGTGGAGTACGAAGAGGCGCACGTGCAGGCAAATTTGGAGATGAACAACGTCGCAAAGACGTACCTGTGGTTGAAGCAGTCAATGCTTCCACAACGGCATCAAGATAAGATGATCTCCGACTACAAGTCCATGGAGACCTCACTCGCTTCAACGACATCCGCACCCTCGCTCTCCGGTTGTCTCATCGGACGGAGAAGGCTTCTGGAGGTGATGTCTTCTATGAGAACGATGAGGACCGTGCGGATGAGCTTTCCGAGGTCATGGAACGATAGTTCATGGACGGAGACCGATATGTCCTACGAGGACTACTACAAGCAGTATGACGAGGAGCACGATGACTGAGACTACTACGGGGACACCATCCGCGAGACGAATGATGAACATCATGGAGCAGACTATGGTGATGAAGACCTGGAGGAGGACAGCGCCTACTACGGCAAAGGTAAAGGTGTCGTCGGCAGCGGATGTCATGTGTGTGGCAGCAAATGGCGCATGGCCGCTGATTGCCCAGTATCCAGACAAGGCAGGGGATCAAAAGGAGCTGGCAGCGACTACTGCAAGGGCAAGCCCTATGGCAAGTTCCGAAAGGGCAAGAAGGGCAAAGGCAAAGCTTGTGGAAAATGGTGACCCTCTGACAAAGGAGGATATGGAAAACGCCTTGGCAAACAAACAACGCTATTTCAGCGGACACGCGCGTGAGAGAAAGGAGAATCAGATGAGGCGCGCCAAAGAAGGACTTGCCGCCGCGTCCGGTAACTTTCTCCAACACTGAGTACTACGACATGGGCAAGGAGCAGGGCAAGAGCGCAGACCTGCTGTCGTTCAAGAAGGTCGACTGGAAGGCCACATCTACATCGCCCAGAGCCAAGGCCATCGAAGAACCTGACCTTCTACTTCCGCAATGGTGAAGGGTACACACCACTACGGCGACAACGGCAACCACACCGAGGTCTATCGCACCGTCGGCGGAATCTGACGAAGAGGCCTGTTAGCGTCGCCACGGAGGAGCAGCAACGAGCATCAAGCTTCTTGGCGGTGATCCAGAAGGCATCTACGTCGACGTGGAACGACGTTACCATCAAGGGCTGCTACTTCGGACAATGCTGCAACAATCCAGAGCAGAAGCGGAGTCACTTGCAAATTGCTCCTGGTGCTTTCCTTGCAAATTGCTCCTGGTCGGAGCCGTTGACAGGAGACGCTGCTAGCTGCTGGCACTTTTGTCCTTGGCTTCAGTCCGCAGCTGGCAGATGCCCTGGGGCAATTCCTTGAGCAAAGAGGCTTGGACGGTGTTGGATGAAGTCCGGCAGCATTGCTGTGCATTTGGCTTGGCATGTTAGGCCTTGACAGAGATTGGGCGCTAGCAGAGCCGTTGCTCACGGAGCCTCGGTTCAGAGGTCATTGCTCGCCTCATTGCATGTGCCTGGAGATAAAACAAGATAAAGACATCTGAGGTTCTTGTGAGACTTCTGGTGGCACAGCGCTCCAGCCTGCGTAGCAGCTCCTCGCCTTGTGTTTGTGATGTTTTGGACTCGTTTGTCCGCTTGCCACAAGGCATTCTGATGCATGGACTGCTGCAGCAATTGGAGCCTCCCCACTTGCGCCGCCTTGGGGGCCTGGAGAAGTGGTGGCTTTGGTGCGCCCCTTTTGCTTGTCTTCTTCTCCTCTTCTCTTCTCTTCTCTTGTCCCTTCTCTTGTCCCTTCTCTTGTCTCTTCTTGCTGCATGAGAGCTGGCCAGGTGCAGTGCAGAGCCGTGGCAGGCGAAGATCCCAAGGATGCCAAAGGCGAAGCAGGCGCCGAGATCGAAGGGAACTTCCCCGATGAAGTGCATTGCACGAAGAAATCGCAAGGTGAGTCAAGTGCTTTGCAAGCTGGGCCCAGTGCCGGGGAAGTCTGACTCCGAGAGGTACAGAAGGATTCTGACACAAGCTCTGATTCAAGCTCTGAAGAGCGTGACCTCCGCATGCACCAAGACACCACAAGATGCCACAACTCAACTCCTCACATGTTTGAGTTTGGCCTTTCCCTGAGTCCCTGAGTATTGCATCAGTGGCATGGGCTTGTGCGCTGAGGACTCGCCAATTGAGCCAAGTGAGGCAAGCACGGACGAAACGCCACCATCAAGTGAGGAGGAGTGGGACAGTGAAGTACAGTCAGGCCCGAATCGGCAGTTTCGCAAAGACTTGCCATAGCTTTTGATTTCCTTGGCTCATGCAAAGGTGGGCCACCAGATGCTCAGCAGCAGCGCCGCTACAGCCGTCAAGAGCCAAAGGCCAGCTGTCGAGAAAGCATCTTCAAGCAGTGAGCAGTTGATATAGGGAGCAAAGGCCAGCGATGCCGTGGCCGCCTTGAGACTAGCACCACTTCCAAAGGTTCAAGGAATGAGTGCAGTGTGGGCACAGCAAAAGAAGAAATTGATTGGAGTGAGCAGTTCAACGACTGTCAGACTAGTCCTCCTGTTTTTTTCCGTTTGAATGACTGAATGAACGCTTGAAAGGTCAGCATGTACACGAGCTTCTTTACCAATGAAAGCAGCGAGGCAGGATATGTTTGCTCGAGTTTGGAGTTTGTCAAGACCTTGGCTCAGAAGATTGAGCTCCAGCCCGATGACTTGCGACGCACTGTGCATCTGTGTGTTTCTTTCTTGTGCGTCGTGTTGCGTCGTATGCAGGAAGTGGCAGATGTTGAGGAGGTGGCGGAGGTGGCGGAGGTGGCGGAGGTGGCGGAGGAGCAGCCAAGCCGCTTGCCAAGCCACTCGGTGAGGGAGGCGGAATCAATGTACACCAGTTTCTTCACTGACGAGAGCGCCAGTCAGGCTTGCCCTGCCTTTGCTATCTCTTGCTTGTGTTCGCTAGACAGTGCCCCGCAATTCCTGGATCGCGCAGGGAGGCGGAGAGAACCATTCTCGTGGAAGTCGCCGACAGTCTGAGCAAAGCCTCAGCAGCTACCAGACGGAAGAGCGGAGCGTTGAAGGACGATCAGAACCTTGGACACAAAGACAGCACGAGGGCCAGAGCGCGCGTGTTCTGCTCATCTGAGGCTGCAGCTGATGAGAACGCGTCGACTTCTAAGTACTCCTATGCGTCGTCCAAGTACTCAAGTGCGTCGACGTCCAAGCGATCGACAGGACTGAGCAGTTCTGAAGCTTCGCACTCATTGAGTATTGCAAGACTCCCTGGCACACATAATGTATGTATGTATATATATGTATATATATATATATATGTATGGTTATGATATGTATTACACATGTATGCGAGCTGCACGTGCAAGAGCAACATACTTCGGCACAAGAGGACTCGATGAGCCCTACCAGAATGCCAGGGATGCAGAATGGCTTCTTCGGCAGCTGCAGAAGCAGCACTGGCAGGTGTCCTTCACTCACAGTTCACAGTTCAAGTTTAGCGCAGACCATTTTTGCGAGCGGAGTGGCGCAGGCTTTGTCTTTGTTGCTGGTCAGCTCATCAGAGCCCGACGTCGCCGTGATGCTGGTGAACTCTAAGGCATTCATGGAACGCATATGTGCTGCCTCCTCAGACAGGGTGATTTTGCATGTCAAGGTTGTTGCACGAGACAAGCTGGAAATTTGCAGCAGAATGTAATCCAAGTATTCTGACTAAGCGTGTGCGGCACACCAGAGATGATCTTCCAGCATGAACTGGACATTCTCCAAGGCTTTCTCATGCTTTGCGCTTTCCCCGCTCATGGTCGAGAATTTGCCGAGTTGGGCTTGGACCTCGTCCAAAAGACTCCGCAGGAGTTCAATGCCAGAAGCCTGCATTTTCAGCCGCTCAGGTTGGTTTGAGCAAAGCAAGACATGCGAGAACATGTTTCCAGGGGTGAACGAGCAAGCTGAGGTGGACTATGCTTCTGGTCCCAAGTGCCCATGTGCCATGAGGCAGTGCTGAATAATCTGCCCGCAGCATCTCGCAGGGGTTTGTTGGCACACGCTAGGCCAGGCAAATACTTGGACCTGCCCAAGTCATTCGCTCCGCTAGTTCAGCTGCACCTGGCGCTACATGACACTGGATCAGAAGCTGGGACTTAGGGTGGGTGCTGCATGGGGACCCACTGCTCTGATTCCAACACAAGTCGGTTGTTTTAAGCTGGCAGGCATGGGAACTGACGAAGCAAGCAATAATCCTGTAGAACCCTAAAACTGTATTTTTCCCAAACCTCAGCCCAGATAAGGTTTGGGGGTGGGTCGGGGGAGCTCTGGTGCAGGCCAGGTGCAAGGTTCAAGCAATGGTTCCTCAGGTTCTGGTGGTCATACGGTTCAAGCAAAGGTTCCGGGTTGTGGGGTGGTCTGGCGCAGGCTGGGTGAAAGGTTCAAGCACAGGGCGTGTTGCTGTTGGGGATACACCTGAGCGTATTTGGCCAGCTAAGGATCCGTACTGAAGCTTGGCTGCAGTCAGATGGCCCAGCAAGTTCAAACCCAAGTCTTGAGCTAGAGCCCTGGGCTGCTTAGCCAAGGCTCGGTGCCGAGTCTTCTGCAGGAGCAGCTTTGCCGCTCGGTGCTGCGCTTCTGGCACCTTGCAGACATGGACCAGGCGGGTTGAGATGTGACGGGAGGGGCGAGCTTGAAAGTGCAAGCCCAAATTGTGCGTTGCAAAGTTGTGTGTTACGAGAGGTTCCGGCTGGCGTGACCTTGCCCATTGTCGACAGTACTCTGAAGCTTCTCTTAATCTGGGCAGGCAGCTCCATGCGAAGGCGCGCCACTTGCAGTGGCATTGCGGGCAGCTTGTGATGTGGTACGGCAGGTGCCTGGTTCGTAGTCGTGCTTGTGCTGCCCTGGAGTCAATGGCGGTCTTTGCGGCAAACGGGTATCAGGCGCAAATGGCGCAAACGGGTTCGGATTGCGACATCCATCTCAAATAATTCTGTGCCGCAGGCCATCACATGGAGCCCTGGCGACCTGCAGGATCGCGGGAGCTTCGCAGAGACGGCGGTGCAGAGACTTTTGGATCCTTGGTTGAGCGACTTGCAATGCTGGACAAATGCTTGATAAATGCTTGATAAATGCGCGAAGCGCTCAGAATGGCCCAAGGACTTGGCCGCAAATCTAGGGCCTGCTGCTTTTCCGGGGCAAGAGGCGCGGGTCTTACGTCAGATCGCGTTCTCCCCACACCCAAATGGGAGATGTCCGACCGGTGAACGGTGTTTGCAGGTATGATGGCACAGCGGCAGAAACGAGTATAGGGTCCTATGGTCCTATGGTCCTGTCTTGTTTTTTTCCTTTTTTTCTCTCTGCAAGGATCAGGCAGACAGCTCCTTCGGCTCACTGATGGCTGTTTTACTGCAGCCGCAGCTGCGCCTCAGCGCTGGAAGTCGCAGCACAGTGGTCTCCACCCTGTGCTCCGTGGGATTGGGCGTGCTGCAACAGGACCGCGGATTGGACGCACGCCTTGCCGAGCAATTTTGCATTGGGAACACCGGAAGGACCTTAGTCTTCTTCGACCTTTGCTGCATTGGAGCTTTGAAGCTACTTTTGATGATGAAGGCTCGCGAGTGAGGTTCTTTGTGCAGCCAAAATTCTTTGAGACGTCGGCATGAGCCATTTGAGTAAGCCTGTTGCAACTGACTCATGCGCGCCCATCAGGTGTTCACCTGCGGCGCACAGTGCTGGCCTTTATGCGTCAGTATCCCTTTTTGCCGCACCCAGTGCAGCTCCTCACAGAGGCCAAGGCTCGGAAAAAGCTTTTGATACGCTTTGCACATCTGGGGCAAATTGACTTACGCTCTCTCGAGTCTTGTGGAGATAGAGGCAAACAGTGCCAGGAGATTCCAATGAGCTTTTCCACCCTGGAGCCTTCGCAAGTGGCTCGGGATCGGGCGCGCACCCATGGAGCATTTCCGGATCCTTGCTTTAGTCTAAGCTTCAGGGCTTCACGCTCAGTCAAAGGTCAGTGCAATATTTTCCGCCTAGGTTACTAGCCTATCCTACATGAACACATCAGTTTGCAACTCGTGTAGAGGTATACTCGAGCCTAAGGACACAAAATGTGATGTGCCGGCCTGGTCTGTTATGATGAAGAATGCGGTCTCTTCCGTCATTTTGCGAGAAGCTGCAGCTGACGAGCTTGTGACGTGACACCGGGCAACCGCAGCGCATACTGCAAAGTCTTGGCCGGAGATAAGCACCAACTGCACAGGGTGAGCTTTCGGCCTGTTGGCAAATCCAACGTGAACATCTGAGCTTCAGGACGGGCGTGAGAGCCACTAACGTGCCTTTCACAAGTGGGACACACCGGCCTGCTGAAGCCAAAGCTGGATTCCGTAATCTTTCCTTTAGAGCAGTCGACGAGTATTTGCCATCTTTCCTTTAATCCCTCGCCCCTCTGTGTGGTGTTCAACTTCTAATATAAGTGAGCAAAAGTTGAGAAGAGATGGCAAGGTGTGGCCACATGCTGCTCTCAGCACACTAGACTAGGCTATCCGCCGTCTTGTTCAATGCTACGACTTACAGCTTGCTACGTGGAATGACGCTTTGCTTAAGAATTTGAGTTCTTGCCCACTGTCAACAATCAGTTCGGTCGATTTTAGGAACAGCTCAGAAGCCGGGCTTTCGAAAAACGCAACTCAAATTCTTAAGAAGGCTTTCGCATATCTGTTTTATCTTCTTTTTATTATTTTTTTAAAATCTCTGCATCTTATTGCATCGGTCCTGGGGGGAAGGATCCAAAGGTGGGCTGGGTAGCAATGTGCCAGCAGAATCCAGCCAACTGCAACTGTGTGGGTCAGATATAGCTGGAGGTCGCAGCTTTTGTCCTGAATGCAAGGAGCTAACACAGACCCGCTCAACGCATCTGAGTCCGCGGTGTTCAACACAGTGAACACATTTGACAATGACACGGGGAGCTTGCGGGGAAAGTCCTCGACGCTCTCAGGCCAGGGTGTGTCACGCATTCCATGACCTAGACTTCAAGTCTAGGCATGGTTGAGTAGTAGAACCGCTTGCGCCAGGCACTTGCCTCCGAATGGCTTTCTGTTGCCTGAGCAGCTCGAGCGAACCATGGGTGCCTGGGTCCATTGCGTGGGTGGGCGGCATGGTGCGCCATCCCAAAACAGTTTCTTCATAGTTCAACTCCTATTCACATCATCGTGCTTGAAGTTTGGCTCGTTTGCGCTTTCTTTCCAGTTTTTGCTCCCAGATCATGTGTTATGCGTGCTTGTCCAAGAGTTCGGAGCAGCAACTCAGAGCTGTGAAGTGCAATGTGTAGATCCCGGTTTGATTCAAAGGGAGTTTTTAGGAGCCTGCCACTGGCCTGGCCGCAATGATCCGCGGCACAGAGGAGAGCAGAGAGCGAGCAGGCAAGGGCAGAGCGATGAGCGCGACAGCGGCGATCAGTTTGCGAGCCATGAATTCGCTGTCGTGTCCTTCAAGTTTTGACGGAGCGCGAGAGAGAGTCAAATGCGGAAAGCCACACAGAGCCTCGGTGCAGGGAGCACAGCAATGCTTCAACTGGTTGGATTCCCAGTGGCAAAGCGCATGCGCTTTGCCACTTGCTTGCACCAGTTTCGATGTTTGTGTTTCTGCTGTTCCAAATCCCGCATGATCCTTCGTTCCTCGGGTTCTCCGGCTCTCAATCGCTCCTTGCACAGCAGCCCAAAGCCCGGGTGAAGCCACAATGCAACATGTTCTGCTTTGTCTTGCGCTGTGCTTTGAGTGCCAGTGATAATGCCGATGATACGGCAGAGGAATGCCATCTCGCTGCCATTTTGCTCAGCTTTGCTTGAATACCTGATGCGCTGAGCCATCCTTTGTTTGCGCGAAGCTTCTTGGCAGGATCAGCTTTTTCCATCAGGCATAGATAGATTCTGAGCAGTCTTGCAATTTGTCAACGCGGCATTACGTGCATTGCAATGTGCTCAGCGAATCGACCAAGGCATGCTGTCGAAGCTATCTCGACGCGTTTCTCAGTGTTTAGCTGGTCGAGCTCGAGTGCTCCGTGCGTCCCTTGGCCCGTTGCATTCTTCGTTGTGTCAGTTGCCTCCAGGCGCAGCCCCTTTGCGAAGCGTGGCTCCGCGCTTCCAGGCTCCGACACTCGTTTCGCGGGATTCTTGCACTTTCCCGATTCTGGGCAGTCAACATGACATGCATCCGAATGCAGGTTGTCCAGCAGCGGTGCAAAGGAGACATTTCTGCACCGTTGGCACCGGAGCCTCCGTTCCCAACTGCCGCTTGGCTGTATTTGGATGTGCAAATTGATTGCTTGCGTGCTTGGACGCGTGTGCTCAAGGTGATCATCTACAACCAATCGAAGCATGCTACCAACTCTGTGCTCGCCGACATTCGTGCCGTGTGGGGCAGCAATGTGCGCGTCATCCAGACTTTGGAGGCATGGAACCTACGCGTGTTAGCATGTCCGGAATCCATTGCCACACGTAGATGTCGAAGGTTGTAACCTTGTTGAACGCATGATTCTTGAATATTTGGCAGGAGGGAAAGCAAAGGCTGCCCGGAATGAATGCTGCCCTCTATGTCAAACCGAAGACGTGGGGCGACCTGGACCACTTCAAAGAGCGCCTGGATTTTCTTTGCACACAGGACTTTGCACATGGAATGCCTTGGATAAGCCAATTGAGTTTTTGTTTCCCCCTCGCAGAAATGGCTTATCCAAGGGGCGTCAGCTAAAACCGACTAACGAAGGGCCCCACACGGAAGGATCACGAGCTTAGCCGGCACCGAGCTGCACGGCAGGCAGTTGGGTCGTTTGCCGTTGGGTCGTGCCTGCGGTGCAATGCCAGATTGGTCTGCCGATTGACCGATTGGTTGAAGTCATTGACCGACCCGATTGCTTACACCTTGAACTCTATTCATGTAACGCTCGTACTCCATGTGTTTCATGTGTCCTGAGTCTGGGCAGAGTTCAGCTGCATTATTTGCTCACGGACAGATGATTAGAGTCGGCCATGTAAGCCGAATCCTTTGTATGTCAGATTTGTTTACCAGGGAATTTGTGGATTCCACTCGCTTAAGCAGATGGAAGATCATTCTGCAAACTTTGCTCCAGGCAGTTTTCGAACACGACCTTGTGACAGGGCAATGACAACTGAACTGCGGCAGGCAAACCGTCAAAACACGCTCTGTCAGCTGATGCCCGAAAACGTGCAGGTAACTCGCAGGCAACTGCAGGCAGCTTGTTGTGGAGTTCTTTTTGTCTCGTGCGCTTGTTTGAGCGTCCGCATTGATGTCTCTTGGCAGGTGGTTTTCATGCCGGGCTGGTCGGCCTTCGCGGAGTCTGCGGAGGCCGCAGTGGGTGTGGAGGCCCTTGGGCTCGTTTGGCCGGGCACCGAGCCCAAAGCTTCCACCACCTTGGAGAAGATTGGCTTCAAGCGCATTTGCCGCTCGGATTCCAACACTTTGTTTTTTCCAGCTGTTGAATTTTCGGTGGCGCCAGCTAATCTTTTTGTACTTGCCCCATTGAAGTCTGCTTTTCTCGGTGCAGATTCTGAATATTTGAATGTAGCCAGGTGAGGCAGTGGGTGCCCCCACCCCGCCCTTCACCGTGCTCTCAGAGGAGGATGCACCAAGGGTCGATTTGACGGATCCCGATGCAAAGGAGGCACCGACCGGATCTCATTTGATACCTATACGTTGCATATGTGAGGCAAGCATTGCCGTCGCGCTTGTCCCGATCCCATTGCGAGGCCTGCGTATCAGAATTTATCAAGAAGGTACTTGCCATGAACTTCTCGGAGAAGGGTGGCATGGCACGGGTATGGGAGTATCAGCGAAGAGAAATTCAGACATCCAACCAGAAAGTCAGACACTCAAATGTCAGACATCACCGCGCAAAGAGTCAGACATCACCGCGCGAAGAGTCAGACATCACAGCACGGAGAGTCAGACATCATAGCCGCCGTGCGTCAAGATCACAACTCGCCACCCGACACCAGCCCAGTGTCAAGACTCGCCACCCGCCTTCAAGATCACGACTCGCCACCCGACCCCCTTCCACCCAGTTTGGATGATGTGGAGACGCGGGGATGAGGGGTTCTTGTGTCTGTGATGCCGCTTTTTGTGCTATTTGCCTGTTTTGCTGATTCTTGTTGGTGCTCCCGGGCACGACCCCTCCCGCCTGCCTGCCTGCCGACCTGCCTGCCTGCCGACCTGCCTGCCTGCCCGCCTTCCGTTTTTTTGTTTTTTGTTTTTTTGGCGTCCTCGTGCATCCTGGTTTGCATGCTGCTTGTTTTCTTGGCTGCTTGCCTGCGTGCCTGCTTGCTTGTTTGTTTGCTTGCTGTCCTGCGTTCGTGTGCTGCTTGTTGTCTTGGCTGTTTATCTGCGTGCCTGCTTGCTTGCCTACTTCTTTGTCCGTTAGCTTGCCTTCCTGCATCTCTGCGTGCCTGCTTGCTTGCCTACTTGTTTGTCCGTTAGCTTGCCTTCCTGCATCTCTGCGTGCTTGCTTCCTTGCCTACTTGCTTGTTTGTTAGCTTGCATTCCTGCGTCTCTGCGTGCTTTCTTCCTTGCCTACTTGCTTGCTTGTTAGCTTGCCTTCCTGCATCTCTGCGTGCTTGCTTCCTTGCCTACTTGCTTGTTTGTTAGCTTGCCTTCCTGTGTGGCTGCTTGTCTGCTTTTCTTTCCCCTGCCTGGTGCCTGTCTGCGCGCCTGCTTTTTTGCTTGCTTGTCTGTTTGTAGGTCTTCTTGTTCTGCTCGTCTGCTCGCCTGTTGCCTGCCTGCGTGCTGTCCTGCCTGCCTGCCCTGCCTATTTTCTTGTTTGCTCGCTTGCTTCCTGCCCGGGCGACGGCTTGTCCGCGTGCTTTCTTGCTTGCGCGTCTGTCTGCCGGCCTGCCGGCGTATTGGGATAGGACCCCTGCAGCCGCTTCAAGCGGAAACTGGCACAGCCACCGGGCAAAGCACGCGGTGGAGGAGGACGCAGAAATCGAGAGCGCGCCGTCGTACTTCAGGCGCCGTGCGAAGGGAGTGTTGTTCTGAGGTTGACCTTCATTTGCTAGAAGAGGGGAGAACAGAAGAGACAGTCTCATGCCCTGAGCATGCGATCCGAGGGGATTGACTCGAGGATCCGCGTATGCGTGTGCAGGGCTTGAAACCGTCTCTTATGTTCTCCTCTGTTCTGGCAGGGGGGTCTGATGGGGGTGATGATGATGTTGGTGCGCTGGTGATGCATTTGGTTTTTACATAGCCCCCGGGTGGCTATAACTCCCGACCCCCCGGGGACAACCCCCGTAAAGTGAGTTGCCGCAGTCATTTTTGTTAAAGCTTTTTCGTTTTGAAGGCTCCCGGAGGTGTTTTTCTGTGTTTTTTGTCCAACCCGAGCAGTGCTCCCAGGTACCGCCCCGGCCTTACTTCGGGCTGTTTTCGGTTTCTGGGTTTTGCACGTTTGCGCCGGTTTGGATGATGCGGAGACGGAGGGACGAGGGATTCCCGTGTCTGTGATCCCCTCCCGCCCGGGCACGACCCCTCCCCTATTTTGGGCCGTTGCCGGCTGGCCTTTTGTCTTCCTAGGTCCTAGCTGCCTGCCTGCCTGCCTGCCTGCCTGCCTGCCCGTTTGTTAGCTTGCCTTCCTGTGTGACTGCTTGCCTCTTTTTTTCTCTCCTGCCTATGTGCCTGTCCGTGCGCCTTCTTTTTTGATTGCTTGCCTGGTGCTTGCCTTCTTGTGTTCCTACGTCTGTATGTATAATATGTATATGTATATGTTTGTGTGCATGTTTTGTGATATGGGGTGCAATTCGAATATTTTCATGCTGGTGTATGTATGTAATGTAATGTAATGTAGTGTAGTGTGTAGTGTAGTGTAGTGTGTAGTGTAGTGTAGTGTAGTGTAGCGTAGCGTAGTGTAGTGTCGTGTGCTGTAACGCATGTATGTATGTATGCACTGTATGTATGTATGTATGTATGTATGTAATGTATGTATGTATGTATGTGTGTCTATGTAATGTAAGTATGTATGTAATGTATGTGTGTGTTTGTATGTGTGTATGTGTGTATGTATGTATGTTTGTATGTATGTATGTATGTAATGTAAGTATGTATGTATGTATGTATGTTTGTAATGTAATGTAATGTAAGGAAATGTAATGTAATGTAATGTAATGTATGTATGTATATATGTATGTATGTATGTATGTATATATGTATGTATGTATGTATGTAATGTATGTATGAATGTAATGTAATGCAATGCAATGTAATGCAATGCAAGGTAATGTAATGTAATGTAATGTATGTATGTATGTAATGTGTGTATGCATGTATGTATGTATGTAAGCAATGTATGTATGTGTGTATGTATGTAATGTATGTACGAATGTAATGTAATGTAATGTAATGGCATGTAATGTCATGTAATGTATGTGTGTAATGTGATGCAACGCAATGGAATGTAATGTCGTGGAAGTATGTATGTAGGTAGCGCATGTATGTATGAATGTATGTATGTATGTACGTATGCATGTATGTATGTAAGCAATGTATGTATGTATGTACGTAATGTGTGTATGAATGTAATGTAATGTAATGCACTGCAATGCAATGCAATGTAATGTAATGTAATGTATGTATGTATGTATGTATGTATGTATGTAATGTATGTATGGAATGTAATAATGTATCCTAATTTAGTGTAATGTATTGTAATGTATTGTAATGTGTTGTAATGGTTTGTAATGTTTTGTAATGTATTGTAATGTATTGTAATGTTTTGTATGTATTGTATGTATTGAATGTTTGGTATGTATGGTATGTATGGTATGTATTGTATGTATGTATGTATGTCTGTATGTATGTATGTATGTCGACATGTAGTGAATGTAATACAATGTAAGGAAAGGCAACTATGTATGTATGTAAGGTAATTTATTGTATTGTAATGTAATGTAATGAACTGTAATGTATGTATGTATGTATGTATGTAAGTAATGTAATTCACATGTGTGTATGTTTGTATGTAATGTAATGTGTTGTATTGTAATGTAATGTAATGCAATGTAATGTAATGTAATGTAATGTAATGTAATGTATGTGTGTATGTATGCATGTATGTATGTAATGTAGTGTAGTGCAGTGTAATGTAATGTAATGTAATCTGATCTAAGGTAATGTATGTATGTAATGCATGTGTGTATGTATGTATGTATGTGTGCATGTATGTATGTAGATATGTAATGTATGTAATGTATGTATGTATATATGTATGTATGTAAGTAATGTATGTATGTATGTATGTATGCATGTATGTATGTATGTATGTACTGTGTGTATGCATGTATGGCATGTCTTGTTTTGTCTTGTCTTGTCTTGTAGGTATGTATGCAATGAAATGAAATGAAATGAAATGTAATGTACGTATGTATGTATGTATGCATGCATGTATGTATGCATGTATGTAATGAATGTATGTATGTATGTAATGTATGTATGTATGCATGTATGTATGTCTGTATGTATGTAACGTATGTACGTATGTATGTATGTATGTATGTGAGCATGTATGTATGTATGTGTGTGTATGTGTGTGTATGTATGTATGTAATGTATGTATGTATGTATGCATGTATGTATGTATGTATGTAATGTATGTATGGAATGTAATAATGTATCCTTATTTAGTGTAATGTATTGTAATGTATTGTAATGCATGTATTGTATTGTATTGTAATGTATTGTAATGTCATGCAATGTAATGTAATGCAATGTAGTGCAATGTAAAGTAATGTAATGTAATGCAATGTAATGTAGGGTATGTATGTGTGTATGTGTGTATGTATGTATGTAGTGTAGTGTAGTGTAGTGTAATGTAATGTAATGCAGTATATGTATGTAATGTATGTATGTATGAATGTAATGTATGTATGTATGTATGTATGTATTTATGTATGTATGTATGTATGTAATGTATGTACGTATGTACGTACACACGTACGTGCTGTAATGTATGCAACGTACATATGTAATATATGCATGCATGCATGTGGGTGTATGTATGTATGTAATGTATGTCATGTATGTAGGTATGTATGGGTGTATGGTATGTAATGGAATGGAATGTAATGTAATGTATGTATGTATGTAATGTATGTAATGTAATGTAATGTAATGTAATGTAATGTAATTTAATTAATGTATGTATGTGTGTAGCGTAGATCAGTGTAGTGTAGTGTAATGCAATTTGTCTATGTGTAATGGAATGCAATGTAATGTAATGTGTGTATGTTATGTAAGTATGTGTGTATGTATGTGTTAACGTAAGATTATCCATGTATGTATGTATGTTTGTATGAATTTCTGTATGTGTCTTATGTACGCTATGTATGTATGCATGCATGCGTGTAATGTAATGTAATGGAATGTAATGCAATGGCATGTAATGTCATGTAATGTATGTGTGTAATGTGATGTAATGTAATGCAACGCAATGGACTGTAATGTAATGGAAGTATGTATGTAGGTAGCGCATGTATGTATGAATGTATGTATGTATGTATGTATGCAAGGTATGTAATGTATGTAATGTATGTATGTATGTATGTATGTAATGTATGTAATGTATGTAATGTATGTATGTATGTAACGTAATGTAATGCAATGTAATGCAATGTAATTTAATGTATTGTATTGTGTGTATGTATGTATTTGATGTTTTGCCGTGTCACAATATGCCCTTTCTGCCATGACATGTATTTATGTATGCATGTATGTATGTGTGTATGCATACGTGCATACAATGTATGCATGTATTTATGTATGGTAATGTAATGTACTGTTATGTAATCGTATGCATGCATGTATGTTATGTTATAACATGTTATGTTTTGTTCTGTCTTGGTATGTACTTAGTGTATGTATGTATGTAAGTATGTTTGTTTGTAAATACTGTATGTAGCATGTAATGTAATGGAGTGGAATGGAATGTAATGTATGTATGTATGTTTGCATG
This sequence comes from Effrenium voratum, assembly GCA_963377175.1. Classification (NCBI taxonomy): domain Eukaryota; class Dinophyceae; order Suessiales; family Symbiodiniaceae; genus Effrenium; species Effrenium voratum. The sequence goes on from CAUJNA010003302.1 coordinate 106,730, forward strand.
TGTGTAAGTATGGTATGTATGTATGTATTGTATGTATGTACTGTACTGTATGTAGGTATGTAATGTAATGTAATGTAACGTAATGGAACGCAATGTAACGTAATGTATGTATGTATGTACCGTATGTATGTATGTATGTATGTATGTATGTATGTAATGTGTGTATGTATGTATGTATGTATGTATGTATGTATGTATGTATGTAATGTATGTATGCATGTATATATGTATGTATGTGTGTATGGATGAATTATGTACATATGTATGTATGTATGTTTGTATGTATGTAATGTATGTATGTATGTATGTATGAATGTTTTGTAACGTAATGTAATGTAATGCAATGTAATGTAATGTAATGTATGTATGAATGTATGTAATGTATGTATGTATGTATGCATGTATGTATGTAGGTATGTAGGTGTGTATGTATGTAATGTATGTATGTAATGCAATGTGATGTAATGCAATGTAATGTAATGTAATGTATGAATGAATGTATGTATGTATGTATGTATGTATGCAATTAATGTATGTATGTCATGTAATGCCAGGTAATGTGATGTAATGTAATGTAATGTAATCTCTTGTTCTGTATGTATGTAATGCAATGTAATGTAATGTAGTGTAGTGTAGTGTAGGGTAGTGTAATGTAATGTAATAATGCCGACATAGGTGTCCAAAGAATATGTATTGGACACATCCTCACTGGGATTAATTTGTGTCTTGATTCTTCTCATGGAAGTGATGATTGATGCAAACAACATTGGAAAAATCAACACGCCGGTCAGGCAAACTTATCTCAACCTCACAGCATCCCTAGTTGAGTTATAAAGATAGTCATGTTTAATCAAATCATATGATACATCACCCTAAGTCTGCAAATTACCTAAATTTCGGTTCGGGCCATTTTTTAGGTAAGACAAAAACATTAGGTGAAGTTGCACTTAATTTTGAAGTTACGTAACTGTTGGGGGCCACCTACACATTGAATCCCACGTGCATTTCTAAAAAAAATCAGGCCTTTTGACACGCATTTAGCCAGCATGCTTGGCAAACAGTTCTTCATTGTTTTGTTTTTGGGGGAGGCGCTGCACATCATTCTTTCGGGAGCCCCTAAAACAAGCTTTTTGACTCCTCAAGTACTCCCCCCTTTGCGGGATTGATCAGGGCAAGGTGTTGAATGAAGTTGCTTGTCGTTTAAGCTTCATTTGTTGTTGGGTTTCTTTGGAGTTGGAATTGTTTGAGGTTTGTTTGGGTTGTTGATACTAGGTGCCCATTATGCATTGTATATTGTATGCATGTTGCATGCATGTTGCATGCATGTTGTATGCATTGTGTATGCATTGTGTATGCATTATGTGTCAACTATCATGCATGTTGCATGCATTGTGTATGCTTTTTGTATGCTTGTTGTTTGCTTGTTGTATGCATGTTGTGTGAATGTTGCATGCATGGTGTGTGCGTGCTGTATGCAGGTTGCACGTATCTTTCATGCACTTTGTGCATGTTTCATGCATGTTGTATGTATGGTTGTATGCATACTGTATGGATGACGAGTGCACGTTGTTTGCACGGTGTATGCATCGTGTTTGCGTGTGTATGCATTTGGTATGCATAGTGTATGCATTGTGTATGCATGGTGTATAAATTTTGTGTGCATGTTGTTTGCATGTTGCATTGCATGTTGTGTGCATTTTGTATGCATGTGGTATGTGTTTGCATGCATGTTGTATGATGTTGTGGGCATGTTGCATGCATGTTGCATGCATGTTGTATGCATGTTGTATGCATGTTGTATGCATGTTGTATGCATGTTGTATGCATGTTGCATGCATGTTGTATGCATGTTGTATGCATGTTGTATGCATGTTGTATGCATGTTGTATGCATTGTGTAAGTGTGATGCACCTATCTTGTATGCATATTGTATGCTTGTTGTATACTTGATTGGTGTCGTTGTGTATGCATCTTGTATGCAGTTTGTATGCATGCTGTAGGCGTGCTGTATGCATTGTGTAAGTGTTGTGTATGAATTGTGTATGCATGCTGTATGCGTGCTGCGTGCGTATGCATTTTGTGTGCACCCTTGTGTGCATGTTGTATGTGTATTGTACGCACAATGTATGATTTCTGTATGGATGCCGTACGCCTTGTGTATAACTTATGTATGCATGTTCTATTTATGTTGCATGCATGTTGTATGCGTTTGGTAGGCATGTTGTATGCATGATGTATGCATCGTGTTTGGATTTGGTTTGCATGTTGTATGCGTTTTGTATGCATGACATATGCATTTAGGGTGCATGTTGCATGCATGTTGTATGCGTTTTTTTTTTCAGTTTGTGTGCACGGCGTATGCACTGTGTCTGCATTATGTATCACATGTCATGCATGTGCAAGCATTGTGTATGCTTGTTGTATGCATGCTGTATTCATGCATGTCATATGCGTGCTGTATGCATTGTGCATGCATGTTGTACGCATGTTGCACGTATCTTTCATGCACTTTGTGTGCAGGTGTCATGCATGTTGTATGTGTGCATGTTGTATGCATCTTGTATGGAAGATGAGTCATTATGTTTCACAATTTTGCCTAACACCATGCGCAGACATAGGGTGGCGGTCAGGATGGTCGGGATGGTCGGGATGGTCGGGATGGTCGGATGGTGGGACGGTGGGCATTGACGGTGGCGGTCGGGACGCTCGGGATGGTCGGGATGGTTGGGACGGTGGGGATGGGCGGGACAGACGGTTGGGACGCTCGGGATGGTCAGGATGGTCGGGATGGTTGGGACGGTGCGCATGGGCGGGACGGACGAGGTGGCGGTCGGGACGGGCGGGATGGTTGGGATCGGCGACACTAGGTTCTGGAATCACCAGACACATGTTACCAGCAAGAGCATACAAAAGGGGGATTAGGTTAACGATTTTAGAACCCCCTTTTTTTTTATCTAACTGCCCGTGCAACTCATTTTTTCCTGTCCGTGTGATTTCACGTGATGATGTCCGACCAACGCCTGCCGTGCGTCCGACTCGCCACATTTGGATGTCCGACTTGCGTCGTCCCCGATGTCCGACTCCCCGAGCACGATGTCCGACTACCGGTGTCCGACTTTCCGCTTAGCCATGCGAGTATGGCTGGCTTCAATAGGGGACCCAGGGCTGCAGAGTCCACGACACCCGAGGCTTGATCAAGTCTATTCATGGAGGCGGAGGAAAGGGAACTGCCCATTTGCATCACCCGGACCAACCCCATGAGGCAGAAATCGGTGCAATGATGTGCATTGTGACGGCAGATGGCTTGGGCACGCAGTGCCACGCAGGTCCGAAGGGCTGTGGAGAAGGTTATCACAGAGATGAATCGTACTGATGGTATCTACTTTGAACAGCGTGTGCTGACCTTATGTGCAGGACTGTGTCAGCATGTGCTCAAACATAGCTCTGCTGTTTCCTATGTTTGCATACTCTCTGGATGGGCAAGCCAAGGTGAACACAAAGGGAGATGGGCGTTTCTACCAGATCGAGCTGGAGGCTACTTTTGCGGTGTCGGCTCACGTTTGTCGATGCAGCACGAGCTGCGTGAATGCCTGAATGGCCGTTTGCCCAAGGTTGATGGCGAAACAGTTGCTGATGGTGGCCGCTTCGTGTGGTTCAACTCCTCCTTGCAAAAGGCGCTGTGGTGTTGCCCAGGCTGCCCTTTGTGACTTGATGTGAAGATTCTTGAAGCGCCCGCAAAAGAGGGGTTTGTTCACAATTTGCGGGAAGTTGCGCTTCTCTGTGCTGTTTCGTCACAGCCTCCAGGTGGTCGAGATTGGCCTCGACGACGCAAACATCACGATGTTCATGTAGCTAGGTCAGTATTCAGGGCAGAACCCCAACTGATTGATGATGGGGTTACTCAAATGTCTATTTGGGCGACTGCAAAGACAATCGGGGCATATTTCATGAGTTTGACAGGTTCTTGTGACAGAAACGCCAAGACATTCAGCATTGCTGTGAGGCCAGAAGACTTGTACAAGAAATCGCGAGTGTGGGCCGGGGACATTGCTAAGATGGGGAACAACAACACCAGGCGCTTTGTGATGCCAGCCGTCTTGAGGGCGCAATAGGCTCACACATTTGTGGTTTAAGTTTATGCATAGGAGGATCGCATGATTGGATAAGGCGGACGTTTCAAGCTTGCTCGCAGCCATGGTGTCAACACTGAGATCTGTGCAGGGCAACCATGGAGGCATTGGTCTTCAAGAACGAAAAAGGCCCTTGGCTTTGCGGTTCGATGAGGTTAGCTGTTGAACTGGTACCAGCATAGTGCTTCTACACCACCAAGGCAAGTTTGAATGCTCCTTCATCGAGTGCAATCGACGCCCACAAGTGGAGAATGAGCTTTGGCACAGAGCCTACCACCTTCAGCCTGGTGACCGGCCCGCTTCACGGGTTTGTAGGTTTCACCCAGATTTGCCGACCCGATGCCTGGTAAGGAAGCTTTGGCTCTTCTGCAGAAGGACAGCAAGGGCCATCGTCGCTACACCTTTGCCGAGTTGATGATGCGCCGGCACCCCAGCGATTCTCAGATGAGACACATTTCAGTAGAGAGTGGCAGCGTGGCGTTGTTATGGCGCAACTTTCTGTTTGCCGCCAAGTTGTTAAGTGGCTGTTCTTTTGCCCCCGGGCCGCAGGCCAGCAGACCAGCAGGCCAGCCAAGCCCGCCAGCAATGTAACCAGCCAAACAGGAAGGCCATGGAAGGCCAAGCGGCGAGCAAGCCAGCCCCCAGCAAGCGGGCCGGCATGTCTCCTGCCTTAAGGTGCAAAGGGTTACCCGGCACCCAAGTTCGAGCCGGCCACGGATTGCGCGGTTGTGCTGCATGCTCGCTGGTTGCACGGCAATCCAGACAGCGATGGCAAGATCACGTATCAGGCCACGCGTTGTAAGTGCTAAGTTGGATTAAGCGGGTAGTCCAGAGCTTTTGCCTTGTTTTTGACAGGCTGGCAACATCCTGGGCATGAGCGGCCCCAGGCGGGCCTTTGTTTTGCAGATGGGTTGTCTTGATGTGTGCCTCGAGTGCCATCAGTCTGAGGCTTGATTACATCAAAGCCGAGCTCATGGCTCCTGGCGAGATCTCCTTTACTTCCGATCCACAGCTTGGAAAGGCCGGGGAAAGGGCCGAAAGTGCTCACCGCAGATTGCAATTCGGGGCCCGTTTCGCAGAACTGAGGCAGTGATCACCGCAGATTCCTGGGCCGAGATGTGTGACAATGCGGCGGAGTATTTCAGGCCTGGCATGTTAGGCGTTCACGGTGTCCGAAGAAGCAACGCGGTGTCCGAAGAAGCAACGCGGCGTCGCTGCCACGGTGAGGCTGCGCAAGCCTGCGGTGATGGGAGCTGCTGATCTCAATCTCAGAATGTGGGTGTGTCTTTTGTTGAGGGGACCCGTTGTTGATTGGTTGTAAAGGGAAGCCGAACAGAAATCAATCATTTTTGGATTGCCGAGTTGACACAGCCCCATATGTGTTGTTCTTCATTTCGCCCACAAAGTTTTTCAACATGCATTTTCAATTTATTGCGCATGTTAACGCCAAGGCAGCTTCCACCTACGCGCAGACCTTGTACAACTTGTTCACCAGTCCAAAGTTGCGCAGAAGCAAAGACAATGAGGAGAGACCGAGGAATAGATTCATCCAGGCCAGTTGCCATTCCTTTCAACTCAGGTTCCGGGCTGGCGAGACAGCATCCAACGAGACCTTCGCTCACATCGAGATTCCTGATCATCCTGAGCGTGGGGTCAATGCCTCATTTATCCGATTTATCCACCCCGTTTTCTCAGCTCATCCATTGAGTCACCATTTTCGTTGCCCATAGCACTTCGGTGCGCCAGGTCCTCACAGTTGTGAAGGAACAAGTGGCGCCCGTGATTGTCAATGGCTACCGCAAGGGCGAGGGCATCGACCCAGACCGCTACCCCACAAAAGGTCCAAGTCTCACGTCTTAGGTATATTTCCATATGTTGCCATAATATATTGCCATATGTTGCCACGTGATTCAGAGGAAGGTGGGTATGGGCTTAGGCGTTTGTGCAGCCCTCGAAGAGCTTTCACACGAGCTTCAGAAGTCGCCTGCCTTGCGATGAGTGCTGGCGCTGAAGCTTGTGTTTTGTTTGTGACAGCAAGTCGTACGTGCGCTTGTCCGAGGACGGCCCCTCAAGCCACAAAGTTCACCGAGTTTGCACGTGGACAGGCCTCTTCCGTTAAGATTGAATTGCAATGTAAGTTGCATGTCGGTAAAACGTATGTATTCTTTTAGCTTCCACGCAGCAGGCCTCATATGAGGATTACATCAAGGAGCTGCGGACGACCTTGGACAAGCAGGTAAGTCGGGATTGGTTTATACGGAGTTTTTGTTGAATGCATTCATGGCTTTCATTCTGTGACCTGACAGGGTGGTGGCTGGGTTACCGTGGCACCTCGTGATACTTGTCAGCAGGGCAATGACTCGGAGAGTGCTTCTGTCAGAGACCCAGGACAATTGCATTGTGCGTATCTGCTGAGTTGGTCCCAGTGGGATTCTTTTTTTCTGGCCCCAAATCAGAGCTTTCTCTTGGTTGCTTGGTTGCTTGGTTGGTTGGCCGCATGCCCGGCATCACCGGCCTCCTCGGACCTAGGGCTGCCTACGGGTTTGGTTTTCGTGGTAGTTAAGTGTTGCTCTGGCTCGTTTTGGGTGAGTTTTAGGCTGCCTAAATCTCACCCGAGACCAGCCCACAGCAATTCTCAACACCAACTCAGAGCCAATAGGCGGCCCCAAGTCCGAGTGATTCTGGTGATGCTGAGGATGCGGCCAACTAGCCGCCTCTGGTCACGGGTTCGGATTTTGCTAGGCTGTCCATCTTCCGCATATCTTTGTTCACGGCATCTGAATCCTTGAGCATGTTTTCTGGTGGCAGTCTACAGCAGAGCTAACCGAGATCACCAACATCTCTCGCATCAACGCGGAAGTTTGGGCGCAGCAAGCTGGATGTGTGCCTGGGCCAAGATGGGCCTGCGCGTGTCTGTATCAGAGCACAACCTGGCCCTGCATTCAGCGTCCCACTTTGTCCCAGGTGGGCTATGAGACTGGAGGAGCGCAGTACCAAGCAGGACTGAGTTCTGCATTTCGCATTCTGCATCGATGCCACCTTGATAGCACCCCAATGTGTGGCTTGCAGGACTGATCCGCGGCTTTGACCCTGCGGCAATTTTGCGATTGGGCATCGGCCTTAAAGATAGCCTCTGCCGACATTGTCTCGGCCTCTTCCCTGTTGCGGTGTTGCTTGTGGTCAAGGCCTGCCTTACAACATGCCTGCGCACTCCTTGCAGCGATCGCAATATGTGAATGGCCTCGCAGAGCTTACTCCGGAGATTCGCAGCTTGGCAACAATCGAAAGAGACATAGAGATTGACCTTTCATGGAGAAAGACTGAGGCTTCTGCCTGGCTGCAGTAGGAAAGAACAAATGTGGGTACTGGCCTTGAAGGGGGTTCCCTTGACTACGCAGTGGGAGGCGTGCCAATCCTTGGAAGTTTGAAAGAAACAGCATTCACATGATCATTGGCACTGGCTTTGCAACTACGCATTCTTTGGGGCAAAGGTCAGAATCTGCCAGAACTTCGGTTGTTGCTGCAAGATTTGATGAGGTCATGTGCAATTCAAACAACCCAGAACACGAGTTACAACCTGGGCAGGGTTTGTCATGCCACAGTCTCAACATTCCAAGGCAGCCCTGGCCAATCCCAAGTCACGTCAATCCATGGTACTGTGGGTGCTGCCCAGCAATGAAATGCTTGTTCTTTGTTTTTGGTTGAGTGGGTTTTGCTCGCAGTGCTGGTTCTGCTTGTCATGTGTGTTTTGCAAAAAAAACAAGCCACGCCCTCGATTCCGAGTTTGACCCAATTTGCGGAGAGCATGGCTTCACGGCCAATGCGCCGTTTGTACTCTGCATTGCCAAGGTAAGCCTCTTTTCGAGTCCACTGCGCAGATCGTTGCCCAGCACTACCGTGGCGAGGGTGGCACGAGCAGCTTGATGCTCAGTCAGCCTTTCTTATGATATGATTATGCCATTGGTTTTGCCGACCTGCAACACGCATCATCACGAGGGCTTGTGTTGGCGACTCTGGCATCAATTGCCACCACTTTGCAGATTAAATAGCTTGTGAGGCTGGGTCCCCTGGCAGCCATACAACTTCCACGCTGGCAACTACTTTAATGAGAAGACTGGCTATTGCCCGCAGGCTGGTTCAAAACTGCTAAACAACTGCAGTCTTGTGCAAAACACTGCAAAGCACCTTCAGCTTTGCAGGACGACACCACACTTGAGCTGCTGGATGCCAAGTGCCTGCTACAGCCTGAGCTGGCAGACATTGCCCTGCGCTGACTTGTGTGCCAAGCGCGAATTTGAAGATTGGAATCTGAGAGCCACGGCTGAGGCCTATGCCAAATTGGGTCTTCTCACCAAAGTTCCCCCTCGATGAGTGGGCCTTGGAGATCGCATTGAATGGATTGCCGGATTTGAAGTCGCCCCTGGTTCTTCAATGTTCATGTTGCAAGCGTTGCAAGCGTTGCAAGCTTTGCTCCTTGGTGACCAGTTTCCGTAAGTGCAAGCCCTGAGGCCTTGAAGAGGTGGACGGAGCGTCAGATCGAGAACTTTGAGAAGAAGGGTCTGACGCTGCACCAGCTTCGCATCAAGAATCCCGGGCAGGAGCAGAGCTATACGAAACCCTCAAGCCCTCAGGGGTCAAATCTGAAAGATTCGATGGAAGCGCGTCTTGACATTTCCTGCCTGGAGGGTAGATGTATTCGGTACTGTCTTTCATCATGACTAATGTGATGTCATTGACCAGTTTCCCTTGAACTGATGGCGGTGCGGCTTCAATGTGCCAGAGCTCATAGATGTTGCAACTGACCTGCAGGGATTGGACTGGACTGCAGATGCCATTTGGGCGCACGTGGACACTATGATCCAGGTCTTCAAAGCCAAGGGCCTTCCCCCGCCGATTGTCTACATCCACAATCATGCGCCCCAGCAGCAACAGGTTCAAAGTTCGACAAAGTTCGACAAAGTTCGACAAAGTTCGAAAAAGTTCGACAAAATTCGACAAAGTTCAATAGATGTCCCGAGCGAACCATGGGAACTTGAGCCTGACCAATCCAGTGGTCTGCGTCGTGGCACGTGCAAGGACTTCAATGGCATGGCGGGCCATATTGGCGCTGAGCTGTTCGGCAAGGCGCAGCAGGCGGAGTGCTTTATGCGCCGAGGTGTTTTGTCTTTGGCTTTGCAGAAAACCCTGGTGAACTTTGCAGTGTGAGGCGAACTTCAGCACCCTGGTCATTGATGGCGCCCCGCGCAAGAATGGCACCCACAATGACAACACTGAGCCCTTGATCGCAGATGGCGAAGATGTGCAGATGCATGAAGATGTACCCATGATTGCAACAGGGTAGAACTTCAGGTGCTGCTGGCCAAGCTGAACTTGGATGCTGAGCAGAAGTCAGCGCTGGCAGAGTACAATCACAACCAGCAGATCATCGAGAGCCTTTCCTGCGATTGTATCTTTGACAGGACGTTTCAGAACTTGTCTTTCAAAGCGCACCCGCCAACATTCATCCCTTTGGCACTTTGTCTTGCTTTTTAACTTAGAACACCAAGCATAGAAGATAGTCACCTTCACTCACTACTGTTGGCCGGGTCTCCCAGCGTGGCTTTGGAATGCCGCTGATGGTGTGTTTGTGTACCATGCGTTTGCGAAGTTGCGCCAAGAAGCTGAGGAACATGATTTGCCGATTTGACAGCCGTGCCATGTTTGCAAATGCGGGGCGGACATGAGTTGAGGAGCGGACATATGTATTGAATTTATTGTTTGTGGGTTTTGGTGTGCGACCCGGCCTTCAATGGTGCTGCTTGAGGGCCCTCTGTATGGCTTTGTCTGTCGAGGCACGTCGCAGATGACTCCGTGGGATTCCGACTGGGCCGGTGGCACTGAAGGCAAGACTGAGACAGCAATCAGAGAGCATGCCAGAGCCAGCTGATGCCAAGCTGAGTGATGCGCAAACCTTGAGGCTCCGACATCCGCATTGCGAAGGAGTACTCCCTCGATGTGCGAAAGATCAATGACGCCAAGGCCAGAAGATCTTATCTCAGGCATTGCGTTCTACTCCTCAGTGACTCAGAAAGCTTGTATGCTTGAAGAGGGCATTGGTTTCTTGAGAATCGTGCCCATTGTTGAAGCCATTCGATTCGGACAAGCAAGCGCTCCTTGAACAAGCAACCGTTGATCCACAATGGAGTGACCTTCAGGAAATTGCCAGCGAAGTCTTCCCGCTTGAGAGGGCAGTGACTCCCTTCTCAGAGTACAAGCTGCGTCTTGGAATTGCAGCGGGCTCAGAGAGAGAGAGAGAGAGAGGCATTGCCTGATTGCCCCCATGTCCTGATGCCCATGGTGCTGAGGCCATCATGATCGAGCCTGGCATCGAGCCCAAGTCCGTGGAAGCTGCGCCTACCCTGATTTTCTATGTTTTCTTGTTCTTTTTTCCCTGAACTTTGCACCTGGATGCTGCATCCAACAGGTTGAAGATATGTGACGAATGTACTGCTTGTAATCTTGTAACCAGCAAGTAATCTGCTTGTACTCTTCGTGCATGTGTGCGTAATTTGTGCGGCAATTGAGTCAGCTGAGGTGAAGAAGTGGGTGAACGGTGGGGGCAAGCTGAAGGTGGGAGGCGACGTGCTGGTCGGCCTGAAGCGCTGGGAGACGCTGGGGCCGAAGACCCCCGAGGTGGACAAACTCTTGGAGAATATGCCCGAGGACGAAATGAGACGAAGTGACTTACGGTGAAAATGAATCAGTGACGTACGGTTGGACAATGGACATGTGGCAGACATGACATGAGAGCGGAAAGTCAAGCGTTGAGTGCACGAGGAGCTGGAAGCTGCTCTTGGCCAGAAGGGCAAACTGCTGGGGCCCGCTGACATCCCAGCTCACTTCACCCCGGCGCAGCGCCACAATGCCTTGGGATATCAGCAGAAGGGCTTCGAGTTTGCCAAAGCGCAGGCACCGGGCTCCGCATTCGGAACAGCAAGCCGCAAGGTCAAAAGCAGCACATATAGGTGGTGAGCATGGCGAACATGTTGAACTTTACGGGGGGAAGCTGCTTGTTCTGTCAGGCGAAGGGCACCGACATGACGCCGCTGCTGTTGGCACCGGAAGTGCTGCACAGCGCACCCAAAGCGCTGCGAGCGGGCACGAGCTTCCAGATCCTCATGGACAAGCTGGACGGCACGCTCCCTCAGAAGGCGCTGTCGCTGTATCTCGCAATTCCCCAAAGGCCGCAAAGGCCCCACATGTCCAGCAGCGATGGCATACTGGGATCACTTGAAGCATAGCACGACATTCCATGACATTGAAGCTATTTCCACGACGATATTCCACAAGCTTTCCATTTCGAGATTGAGTCGTGACCGTTTTGAGATGAAATGATCGTTCCAGGAAGAGATCACGTTCCAGGGCTTTGGCCTGGCGCCTGGAGCTGCCTCAGGCCCAGAGAGCATGGCACGGGAGTTGACGCTCAGCTTCTTGGCTGAAGACGCACACAACGCACACAACGCACACAACGCACACAACGCACATAACGCACATAACGCAAATCCCAGCTTTGGCTTTGCCTTACTCAAGCCGGTATTTCTTGAGGGCCCCATGTTGGCAGGATTTTGACCTGGATTTCTCAGTTGCTAGGTGCTTTGACTGCCGTGGCTCCTGTGATACTGTGTCATTTTGGTCTTTTCTCATGCGGCAAGCCACTTCTTGCTGCTAAGTTGTCCCCTTGACGACTTCTCGCTTGCAGTGGCTTTGAAACTCATCACGTGGCGTTGAGCGGTCAAGAAAGCTTGCTTTTGAAACAGCACAAACAAAAGAGCTTGCCGGGTCGGGGAGGATGGTATATGTGGTGCTTGGCAAGTCCTTGAATGGGGGGACGGGATTATCAAGTTGTTCCCCTCGCGGAAGGCCAGGAAGGCGCTTTGGGTATTGGAGATGCCAAGCTGAGGCTTTCTGCACGAGGGTCAGTCGGTGCAGGCGGATGTTGGGATTGTTCTTCGGTATTACGTGAATAACATGCGCGATGCAAGGCTTTCTCCTGGAGCACTCGCGCTTGCAGAGTACTGTTAGGAGTCACTTGAAAGGGATTATTTAGTTTCAGGCGCGGTCTTCGCGATAAACTTGATGATTCCAGTGCTGTCGGGTCAAATCGGTTGCGAAGAGCCTGGCAAACGCATTGTTTCTCGTCACAATCACTGTCAAATAAATATTGACTCAGGTCTTGTCAAAACCAAAGCTTGAAGCCGTACAGCCACGGCAAGCATACTTGTCCATTCCGGCAACACTGACTTAGCCTTTGGCACACGATGGTTACACGCTGCCAACGAATTGGGGTACCTCGAAGCATTTGGTTGCCGACCGGTGCGCTTTGCGTCAGGTGCAGCTGCCAGACCCAGATGCGGCTTCCGGGGTGGCAAGCGCCAAGGGCAACCGCAAGGCAACGCCTGGCAACAAGCTCGAGGCTCCATCCCAAGGTTGAACACTCCTGAGCACTCCTGAGCACTCCTGAGCACTGCTGTGTGCCTGCACTAAGGTTCCCACCGTCGTGCCCGGCGAAATGCTTTCATACTCAGTGAAGGCAGGTGCTTGATGCCGACGGCCGTTTCCCAAAGTGAAAATGCAAATCTTCTAAGTTTCAGAAACAGTGATGGTGTAAAGACCTCCATACTTTGTTCCTCTTGTTGAGTGTCGTGTTTCTCGGACTGTGCAACATGCTACGTTCAGGTCGGAGAAACCCTGAAGAAGGGCAGCATCCTGTGCGTCCTGGAATCCATGAAGATGGAGACTTGCCGAGGGTTCCACAGGGATTCAACAGCCCTGGCAGAGCCTTTGTGCAGTGTTAGTGTGCATTTGCTGCATGGCCAAAATCCCGAAGGAGATGAAGATCCCCGTCTCTGATGAGTTGGACGGACTCGTGGTGAAGGACACATGTAATGCCATCGGCACACACTCCTACCAATCAACTTGTGTGATCCAACAGGTGAGACATTTTGTTGATGGAGTGCAGTACGCGGTGACAAACCGCTGCACCAGAGAAGGAGACAGTGTCTTGCTAAGACTGGTTCAAAGCAGTTGTTTTTGTTTGGAGACCCTCCGTCCGACTCCTTTCCTTTCTCCTGAGAAAGACCTGGCAATGCTCCACAGCAGATGGGAATGATCTTCAGACGCAAGTTCATTCAGCAGTTCGTGGCAGTGACTTGGGAAGACAAGCGGCGAACATGCATTCGTGACATGAACAACGCGGTAAAGACATTGAGAAGACATGCACCATGAGGCCATGCTATGACCGTGAAACATTTTGTCAATGCGTCGTCGAAAGTGTGCATTATGCATGCTCTGTTGCAGGACTTGCCCTGCAAGGGCCGCACAAAGGAAGCGCAGGGTGTCATCTTGGCGCCAGGGGATCTCTTGATCGAGCTCCAGGAGACGGGCACGGCACATTACGTGGGGCCCGACGGCGACTTGTGACATTACATGCGCTGGATCTTTGCGACAGTCAATTCAGCCCATCTCTTTGTGTCAGGAGCCCTCCAAATGAGCAGGTCAGCGAGTGCATTTCAGTTCCACAACGTTATTGTACCTGTGACGCGACAGCCAATATTTGGCCTGACTGGTTTCTCTGAAGTTGATCCACTGCAACAAGTGCAGCAAGTGACAACGTCACTTTCCTTGTCCGTTTCGATGCTTTGCAATCCCAGAAACGCAGCTTTGTTATGGGAAGGCGAGACTCTTGTTTCGCACATCGATAGGCGAGGGTCTGCTTTTCAGATTTTAAGCAGCTGGACAAAGCGCGCTTTGCAGACGTTTTGAAGCTTGCAGAGAGCAGCCGAGCTCCGGCCATGAGCTTGGCCATTTTTCCCGAGTTTTTGTTACGAGGGCCATGGAGTCGGACGTGCCGTGGAGCGGCTTTGCGTTGCATGAAGAGCAGGCAGTCAGAAGGCATCGGAGACAAACTGTGCGTGCCGTGCAGTCCCGTTGCCGTCCCTGCACGAAGCAAATTGTAAACGCTGCGCGTTGCCCGCCTCGGCCCAGCCGAGCGCGCAGCGTCTGTGGTTCGACTGCAAGCAGCAGAGCTGGTCAAGCAGGCATGGACAGGTTCTGGCGTCGTTGGACCAATGGATGTCATGGGCCCAAAAAATCCCGGAGGCAAGGGCAAGGGGAACAGGACCAGGAGTGAGCCATGGAGCCAGCAGACAGGGCGGGCTGGGCCTTGCTTGGGTTGGTTGGTGGAGGGCCTGGGCTGGTTGCTGGTTGGGCTGGGCCTGGGACGGGTCTGACGCTGGCGGGCCCGAGGCTGGCTCTGATGTGGCCCTTGCTTGGGCGGGTTGGTGGTTGGGCTGCTGGTTCAGCAAGACACAAATATTGAGCAGCCGGATGGTGAACCTGCTTGGGGCCGATGTGCAGTGTTACAAGCCGATTTATGTCCTGACGTGACTCTCTGCATAGGCACCTGCCTCCCCCGAGGGGAGCAAGGGGATCTCCCAGAGCGAAATCCAGCCACTTGCGCGAGCCGACGCAAGATGTAGATCTGAAAAGCCAAGTAGTGTTTCGTATTGAATCACTCACTCAACTTACGCATGCTGACCCTCACTTTGCAAAAGGCCAGGCGTGCGGGGTTATCCGGTCCTCGAATTGTTGTTTGTACTTTGGGCCGGCTTGGTTGCTCCGCTGATGCAGAAACACGTGACAGTCAAATGTTAGACGCCGGATTAGAAAAGAAACTCGTGACAGACATTAAATTGAAAGCGGTGCAGGCACCAGGAGGAACGAAGGCAGAAAGGGATGCAGTTGCGAAGAGTGACAGATGGCAGCCGGGATAGCGCTGGATCGCAAGAATGCAAGGCGGGGAAGACATCTTCCGAAATGGGGAGCAAAGCAGGGCAACTGGGCAGACAGGCTCAGCAACCAAAGGAGGAACAAAGAAGAATCTGGTCGACCGGACACACACGCACACGGGATACGAAGAGAAAGCAGGATCAAAGACACAAACAGAGCAGTTGGGGGCACGCGAAACCGGAAAATTGAGTTGAAGCGCAGACCGACACAAACACGTGGGCAGACACGGGACCGGAACAGATGTAAGAAATTTAAGGGCTGCCGCCCAGTGCCGCCAACCCCCTCACTGGGGCGTGACAATGTGTGGCAATTGTTTTAGCGTTTTTGTTTAGAGGGCTCCCGGAGGTGTTTGTTCCAGGGCTGTTTCGACGACGACACGGCCCGGTAATGCAATCTTTGCGATACCACTCGATTTTATTGGTATGTATTGCTTTGACTGTCCGAGATGCTTGCGATACAGCAACTTAGTACTGAAACAATATCTCGACAAAGCAAATACGGTCAACCGCTGGCGGGTCGATTTCGGTCGGGTCAGTTGATTCTCAATTTCCGTTTTGAATGAGCTCTGCAAGACCTGAAGGCAAGAATCGATCCACGCATGCGGGGGCAGGCGTGTTGAAGAGCGAGCCGGGCTGCTACACCAACAAGGTTGGCTTCTGGCCTCGGTTGGTTGCGGCTCTTCCGGATGAGCTTTGGGAAGTGGGAACCCGAAAAAACGATCTAACACACCGAGTTAGGTTGATTTCTGGCCTCGGATGGTTGCAGCTGTTCCCGCGCGATTGCTGTGAGGTTGACTTTGATTTGCTAGAAGAGGGGAGACCAGAAGAGACAGATTCATGCCCTGAGCACGCGATCCGAGGGGATTGATCCGCGTACGCGTGTGCAGGGCTTGAAACCAGGGGGTGGGTTGATGGGGGGCGATGATGATGTTGGTGCGCTGGCGATGCATTTGGTTTTTACATAGCCCCCAGGTGGCTATAACTCCCGACCCCCCGGGGACAACGCCAGTAAAGTGAATTGCCGCAGCCAATTTTTTGAGCTTTTTTGTTTTGAGGGCGCCCGGAGGTGTTTTTTCGCGTTTTTGTCGACCCCGAGCGATTCTCCCAGGTACCGCCCCGGCGTGACTTCGGGCTGTTTTCGGTCTCCAGGTTTTGCTCGAGTTCGCCGGTTTGGACGCGGGGATGAAAGGTTCTTGTGTCTGTGATGCCGCTTGTTGTGCTATGTGGCCTGTTTCCTCATCGTCATCATCATAATCATCATCCTCATCCGCATGATCATCATCCTCCCCATCATCATCCTCATCCTCATCATCCTCTCTATCATCCTCATCATCCTCATCATCCTCTTCATCACCCGCATCACCCGCATCATCATCATCCTCGCCATCACCATCCTCATTGTCATCATCATCCTCATCATCATCCTCATCATCATCATCCTCACCATCATCCTCATCATCCTCATCCTCATCCTCATCATCATTATCATCATCAGCATCATCTCATCATCCTCACCATCATCCTCATCATCACCCTCATCATCATCATCCTCACCATCATCATTCTCATCTTCATCATCATCCACCTTATCATCCTCATCATCATCATCCTCATCATCATCAGCATCATCTCATCATCCTCATCCTCATCAGTATCATCATCCTCATCATTATCATCCTCACCGTGATCATCCTCATCCTCATCATCAGCATCGCATCATCATCCTCATCATCATTCTCATCCTCATCATCATCCTCATCATCCTCATCCTCATCGTCATCATCATAATCATCATCCTGATCCGCATGATCATCATCCTCCCCATCATCATCCTCATCCTCATCATCCTCTCTATCATCCTCATCATCCTCATCATCCTCTTCATCACCCGCATCACCCGCATCATCATCATCCTCGCCATCACCATCCTCATTGTCATCATCATCCTCATCATCATCCTCATCATCATCATCCTCATCAGCATTCTCATCATCATCCTCACCATCATCCTCATCATCCTCATCCTCATCCTCATTATCATTATCATTATCAGCATCATCTCATCATCCTCACCATCATCCTCATCATCACCCTCATCATCATCATCCTCACCATCATCATTCTCATCTTCATCATCATCCACCTTATCATCCTCATCATCATCATCCTCATCATCATCAGCATCATCTCATCATCCTCATCCTCATCAGTATCATCATCCTCATCATTATCATCCTCACCGTGATCATCCTCATCCTCATCTTTATCATCACCCTTATTCTCATCCTCATCTTCATCATTCTCATCCTCATCATCATCATCCTCACCATCATCACCCTCATCCTCATCCTCATCCTCATCATCATCCTCATCATCATCCTCATCCTCATCATCTTCATCATCAGCCTCATTATCATCATCCTCACCATCCTCATCCTCATCCTCATTTTCCTCCTGATCATCATCCTCACCATCAGTCTATCATCATCATCATCATAATCATCATCATCATAATCATCATCATAATCATCATCATCAGCATCATCTCATCATCCTCGTCCTCATCATCCTCATCCTCCTCCTGATCATCATCTTCACCATCAGTCTATCATCATCATCATCATCATCATCATCCTCGCCCTCATGCTCACCCTGATCACCACCATCATCGCTTGTCTTTCTCCTGCCTGGCGCCTGTCTGTGTCTGCTTGCAGGTCTTCTTGTTCTGCTCCTCTGCTCGCCTGTTGCCTGCCTGTGTGCTGTCCTGCCTGCCCTGCCTGTGTTCTTGTTCGCATGCTTGCTTCCTGCTCAGGCGATGGCTTGTCCGCGTGTTTGCTTTCTTGCTTGCGCGTCTGTCTGTCGGCCTGCCGGCCTATTGGAATATTGCCCTAGGAGCCGTTTCAAGCGGAAACTGGCGCGCGGCCGTGATGATCGTTATCATCCGCGTCATGACAACTATCATCACAACATCATCTGCATCTCCACTTGTTCCTAGATAACTATCATCATCGCATCCTTTGCGTCGCCAAGGATGTCTAACGTCCCTTTTGATTGTTTATGTATAATAAGAGATTCGATGATGCTAGGTGATGATCAGATGATGACAAAGATGATGACAAGGATGACAACCATCATCGTGGCATCCTTGGCATCACTAACGGCTGTGATGACAACTATCATCGTGACATCTTCTGCATCAGCGACGCTGCCGAATAAGAGACGATGATGACCACGATGATAATGAGGACAAGGATAAGAGAACAAGAAAGAGATGATGACGACCATCATGATGATGATCATGAGAAGGATGCCTCAAATTAAAAAATATAAATTTGTGGTGCTTTCCCTGACGAAAAGCCCGCCAGAAAAAGGAGACAAGGATGCCACTGAAGAATTAGGCAATGGAGGAATGTCATCATAACTATCATCGTATCATATTCTGCATCACCAATGCTGCCTAATAAGATAATGGCACGCGAGGGCGTGATGATCGTTATCATCCGCGTCTTGACAACCATCATCACAACATCCTTTGCATCTCTACTTGTTCCTTGCTAACTATCATCATCGCATCCTTTGCATTGCCAAGGATGTCTAACATCCCTTTTGACTCCTCTATTTAATTGTAAACGCTTCGCGTTGCCCGCCTCGGCCCAGCCTAGTTTGAGGGAAGGGTCAGGAACACCGAAATCCAGTGTTGGGAAGGTCCGAATCCTACTGAAAGCTTGTGACCGCACCAGTTCGCCCGTGCTAGTTCGATGTTCGGAAGCCGTCCTGCTCGGAAGGTTTGAAATCCAAAACCAAGACTATCTCAGCTGCTCAGTGCCCTTGGAAAAAAAAGGACCTCTTTCTGGGGATGAGCATTTTTAGTGGGGCTTGGCCTCCATAAAAAGGGGAACAATAATTGGTGTCACTGAACAACCAAGACCAACTTTGGGTGTTTGGGCACCTCCATTTCACGTGGCTGGCGGCTTGCCATGACATACATTTCTTTCTCGGTTGCAGCCGGACTACGCTGTTGGTTGCGCCTGGAACTTCGGCTGGGCGGGCTGGGCTGAGCTGTGCTTGGGCGGGTCGCTGGATGGGCAAGGCCTGTCTCATACACACTTGGACCTGAGGCTGGGCTGGGCTGGGCCTGAGGCCAGTCGCAGACACGTAAGACACGCCCGTCTCAGACACGTTAGACAAACCTGACCTTGGCACACTGGGGCTTGCTGGTGGGCTGGGAGCTGGGGGCCGGCCTAGTGGCCTGAGGCCTGGGCTGGGCAGGCTGGGCTGAGGTGGGTTGCTGGTTGGGCTGGGCCTGAAGCCAGTCTCAGCCACAAGGCTGCGAAGCCATGGGTGGGTTGCTGGCTGCCGGGCAGCCGGACTACGCTGCTGGGCTGGGCTGAGCTGTGCTTGGGCGGGTTGCTGGATGGGCAAGGCCTGTTTCATACACACTTGGGCCTGAGGCTGGGTGGCGAGTTGCGGGCTGGGCCTGAGGCCAGTCGCAGACACGTAAGACACGCCAGCGCGGGCTGAGGGACTGGGCCTGAACCTAGTCTCTGGCATATGTTGAGACCAGTCTCAGACTGCCGATGGCTTGGGGCCAGACGTCGAGCAGGAGGTCAAGGCCTGGCCAGCCTGGGCCAGTCTCAGCCACAAGGCTGGATGACTTGGGGCCAGACGCCTGGCCAGCCTGGGCTGGGCTGCTTGGGCAGCCGGACTGAGGGGCTCGGGCACGTCGACGTGAGACTGGTCGTCTGAGACCAGTCTCAGACACGTTAGACAAACTTGACCTTGGCACGCTGGGCTGAGCCTGCTGGGGGTGGTGGCCCCCGAGATGCGCCGGGGCCTGCGCTGGGCAGGCTGGGCTGGGCTTGCTGGATGACTTGGGGCCGTGCTTGGGCGGGTTGCTGGTTGGGCTAGGCCTGTTTCAGACAAGCTTGGGTCAGCAGGCGGGTTGCTGGTTGGGCTGGGCCTGAGCCTAGTCTCAGACACGTCAGACAGGCCTGGGACCCATGGAGCTGGACGCCGACGAACCCCGAAAATTTCAAGGCCCGCCGGACAGGATTTTGGGACAGCCGACATGGGTGGGCGGGGGGGGCGGCAAAATTTTTGGGAAAAGCAAAGATTCTCTTTGGAGAAGAGATCTGAGCGCCCTTGGCCCCTTTGGGGCCGAGGCGAATAAGATGTATAACAAGATATTAGATGATGCTAGATGATGATCGGATGATGATAAAGATGATGACAAGGATGATAACTATCATCGTAGCATACTTGGCATGACTAACGGCTGTGATGACAACTTGCATCGTAACATCTTCTGCATCAGCAACGCTGCCGAAAAAGAGATGATGAGGACCATGATGATAATTGTGATAAGGATAAGAGAATAAGCCAGAGATGATGACGAACATCATGATGATGATGATGATGATGAGAAGGATGATGATGATGATGACGATGGGCAATGGATGACTGTCATGATAACGATCATCGTAGCATCCTCTGCATCACCAATGCTGCCTGATAAGAGATGACGACGACCATGATGACATCACAACATCCTCTGCATCTCTACTTGTTCCTTGATAACTATCATCATCGCATCCTTTGCATTGCCAAGGATGTCTAACGTCCCTGTTGATTTCTATACATAGTAAGATATTAGATGATGCTAGGTGATGATCAGATGATGATAAAGATGATGAGAAGGATGATAACTATCATCGTAGCCTCCTTGGCATCACTAACGGCTGTGATGATAAGTATCATCGTAGCATCCTTGACATCTCTGCATCACCAATGCTGCCTGCGCAGAGATGACGACGGCCATGATGATAATGGCACGCGCGGGCGTGATGATCGTTATCATCCGCGTCATGACAACTATCATCGCAACATCCTCTGCATCTCTACTTTCATCGCATCCTTTGCATTGCCAAGGATGTCTAACGTCCCTTTTGATTTCTATAGAGAATAAGATATTAGAGGATGCTAGGTGATGATCAGGTGATGATAAACATGATGACAAGGATGATAACTGTCATCGTAGCATCCTTGGCATCACTAACAGCTGTGATGATAACTATCATCGTAGCATCCTTGGCATCTCTGCATCACCAATGCTGCCTGTTCAGAGATGTCGACGACCATGATGATAATGGCACGGGCGCGATGATCGTTACCATCCGCGTCATGACAACTATCATCACAACATCCTCTGCATCTCTACTTGTTCCTTGATACTACCATCATCGCATCCTTTGTCTAACGTTCCTTTTGATTTCTAAATTTATTGATGATATGACAAAGATGATGACAAGCATGATAACTATCATCGTAGCATCCTTGGCGGCACTAACGGCTGTGATGATAACTATCATTGTAGCACCCTCTGCGTCACCAATGCTGCCTGTTCAGAGATGGCGACGACCATGATGATACTGGCACGGGCGTGATGATCGTTATCATCCGCCCTCTGCATCTCTACTTGTCCCCTGAGAACTATCATCGTCGCATCCTTTGCATTGCCAAGGGTGTCTAGCGTCGCTTTTGATTTCTATAGAGAATAAGATATTAAAGGATGCTAGGTGATGATCAGATGATGATAAAGATGATGACAAGGATGATAACTATCATCGTAGCATCCTTGGCATCACTAAAGGCTGTGACGGCAACTCAGGTGTTCCGCCGCATCCTTGGGCTCTCGCTTCAGCGGGGCGGCCAAGGCGTCCGGAAGATTGGTGAGAAAGTGTGTCCCAAATTGGGACTCTGCGAAGACGTCAGCTCGCAGCACTTGGAAGAGTTCTGGCATCCGGACATGTGTTTGATGGCAGGCTGTTCTGAAAGTGGTGATCACTGCCGCTTTTGGTGGCACAAGCTCGCTTGTCCTGACCCAAATTGCAAGGTTATGTTTGGTCCCGAAGATGAGCGGCACCGTGACCACTGCCAAGTCTACAAGAGAACTGCCGAGACACGGCCCATGCACCCACCTGTGTGCAAGTATGGTGTGCGATGCCACTACAGAGGCCGCACACATCCAGATGGCTTTTTCTATTCGCACACTGCCCGATCATGGTCAGAGGGAACTTTCTGCAGCAAGTGGCGCGACGCAAGCCATTTGATGTGTTTCGCGCATGTCTTCAAGCCTCCATGCCGTGAGCTGCTTCATTGCCCTCTCCTATCGGGTGGCAAGTCCGAGTACAACCCTCACCTCGATGCGCACTCCCACCTTTGTCCGTTCGGAAGCAGCTTTTGACCGCGCAAGCGTTCTGCGTCTTTCGCGTTTGCATCAACGCTTAGACCTTTTGCCACTTTCTCTCTTTTGCAACTTTCTTTCTTTTGCCACTTCCACTTTCTCTCTTTCGCAACTTTTTCTCTTTTGCCACTTTCTCTCCTGTTGCCACTTTCTCTCTTTTGCCACTTTCTCTCTTTTGCAACTTTCTCTCTTTTGCAACTTTCTCTCTTTTGCAACTTTTTCTCTTTTGCCACTTTCTTTCTTTTGCCACTTTCTCTCTTTTCCCATTTTCTCTCTTTTGCCACTTTCTCTCTTTTGCCACTTTCTCTTTTGCAACTTTCTCTCTTTTGCAACTTTCTCTCTTTTGCCACTTTTTCTCTTTTGCCACTTTCTCTCTTGTGCCACTTTCTCTCTTTTACCACTTTCTCTCTTTTGCAACTTTCTCCTCTTTTGCCACTTTCTCTCTTTTGCAACTTTCTCTCTTTTGCAACTTTCTCTCTTTTGCAACTTTTTCTCTTTTGCCACTTTCTTTCTTTTGCCACTTTCTCTCTTTTCCCATTTTCTCTCTTTTGCCACTTTCTCTCTTTTGCCACTTTCTCTTTTGCAACTTTCTCTCTTTTGCAACTTTCTCTCTTTTGCCACTTTTTCTCTTTTGCCACTTTCTCTCTTGTGCCACTTTCTCTCTTTTACCACTTTCTCTCTTTTGCAACTTTCTCCTCTTTTGCCACTTTCTCTCTTTTGCAACTTTCTCTCTTTTGCAACTTTCTCTCTTTTGCAACTTTCTCTCTTTTGCCACTTTCTCTCTTTTGCAACTTTCTCTCTTTTGCAACTTTCTCTCTTTTGCAACTTTCTCCTTTTAGCCCTTGCACACCCCCCAGAGCACGCTGGTGAGGTGCGAGTAGTCGAGGGTGACCATCTCCGCGCCTCAGGTTCTTCCACTTCGTTCCTGCGAAGTCGTTCGAGGCGAAGCCCAGCCTCAGGTCCCCGTTCATGTCGGGGCGCTTGTACTGCTTGGCCTCCACGGAGTCGAGGAGCTGCTTGAGCTCCTCCACGTTGGCCTCGGCCATCTCCGTCTTCACCCGGCTGTCCGACAGGTTGGTGAAGCTCGTGTTGCAGACCACGTTGCCCGTGTTGCCGGCGATCACCAGGCAGCCGGGGTTCCTCTGGTTCGTGGTGAGGGACAGCTGCGTCGAGAGGCTCTTCGTCTGCACCAGCGCCTCGTCGTTGATCATGATGAGCTCGCACTGGTGCGCCCCGCCGTCCCGCTCTAGGAAGACCCGCGCGCTCTGGTTGCCCAGCAGCCGCAGCTCCGGGCCGCTGTCGGAGGCCGCGCTGTTGTTGGAAATCTGCAGCTTGCTCCAGCCCGCCCAGTTCTTCGTCATAAAGAGATCGTCCGAGAAGTCGGAGGTGTTGGTCACGGTGAGCGTGTTGGACGCGAAGAGCTGCGGGGCGGAGACCGTGCCCGAGCTCGTCACGTCGCCGCACACCACGCTGCCCGTCGACGCTCCGCCGCTCGTGGCCGTGAAGGTGCAGTCCAGGCTCTCGCAGTCCAGCGGGCCCGCGGACGCCGCCCCGGTGATCGTCAGCGTGGCGCCCGTGAGCGCCCCGGCGGCTGCGAAGCTTGCCGCGGTCGCTGCGCCGGAGGCCGTCAGGGTGCCCGTGGACACGTCGCCGACCGTGGTGAAGTTCCCGGCGTTGGCCGTGTTGTTGATGGTGAGAGTGCTGCTGGTCGCAGCCCACGTTGCCCTGCGCGGTGAGTCCGTCCAGCGTGGCCGAGCCCGTGAGGGCCAGCGAGTCGGCCAGCAGGTCCGTCACGGAGACCGACTCTCCCTCGAAGGCGGTGGCCCTGATCTGCAGGCTGTACAGGTCCAGCGTGCCCGCCGACTGCTGCACCAGCCCGGAGATCGACCCGCCGAAGGAGCCGAAGTGCAGCTTCGCGACTCCGCCCGGCGGCACCGAAAAGTCCAGGCGCGCCGTGCTCCAGACTCCCTGCGCGGCCGTGCCGAGGAAGGTGCCGGTGACGCCCACGTAGTCGTTGTCGGCCGCGCTGACGTACATCACCAAGTTGGAGGCCGTGCCCAGCCGGCGCCGGCAGCCGAAGGAGTAGCGTCTCCCACGATGTTCCAGGGCGAAGGCGCTCAGGGTCATGGCGTAGCCCTCCAGCTCGAAGCCTCCCACCATGAAGCTGGCCGAGGCCACGGAGCTCTGGCTGTTGGAGCGCACCAGGAAAAGCAGCAAAGAATGGGAAAAATGCTGTCAGAGGCATTGGTCATGAGCAAGACCGGGTTGTGGAGACGAACAAGATGCTCTTTGTGATTCTTGGGCCCCACACCTTGAATTATGGTGAAGACAAAGATGGAGATGAACACGATCAAGGAGTCCACATGATCTTCAGGCCCAAGTGCTTGCGCCATCCAGATGTGTTTGTGACGCCCATGGCGGCCACCTTCTACAACTCCGGCCACGGAGGCCAGGAACGGCCCTGGTGGAAGAAAGACAAAGACCAAGAGCGGCCCTCTGCCTTTGATGCCATGGCGTTTGAGAAGCTGCACCCAAGCTCGCCGCTCTTCCACGAGGCGCTAGCATGGGAATTCTTTGCAAGGGCTGCGCGCAAAAAATCTGGGGATCTATCTGAGACCCACTTTGATGGCATGCTGACCTACCTCAAAGCCACCAACGCGCGTCACGTGGTTGAGTGCCATTTGCCCTATGCAACCCCACTGGCCTGGGTGGAACAGGCTGTCATCTCTGAGCACACCTTCAAAAAGCTTTCCAAAGGTGATCAAAGGAGTGTTCGCACCATTTTTGGCAGCCGCCTTGTCGTCGTGCCCGGCGTCAAGTCACAAGAGGAGCAATGGAAGCTCGCCACAGCTTGATTATGCCGGCCCCAGCCCCCTCCGTCATTTGCTTGGACTGTGCTGACAACCAGGCATCATGAGGTGGTCGTCCCTGTAAGTCTGCCGTCAAGGGGGAGGACGCGTGTTTTCTTCAGAGCCTCAAAGCCTTGCTTCCAGGCGAACTTGTCACAGAATCGCAGCAAGGAAGGCTTGGTCAATCCGTTGACAATTCAAGTCTCTGGGGCAAAGTGCCGTGCCACAAACCGCAAGGAGACGATTGAAGACTTTATCTTCAATCGTGGTGTGGGGGCTGAGCATGGCGCCATCATGTATTGCATCGACATTGATTGCCAGAAGCGCCAGAGACACATTTGCCTCTATGGTGTCTCTTGCCGGGATCGCGATACTTGTCCTGAACATGATGTGCAGTGCGCACATATCCAGAAGGAGACGTGCAAGGATGGAGAATCTTGCAAGGATTTTTGCGATCTGTACCACAGAGCAGAGTATCATCACCCTGGTATGTGACACTTACTCTTGCCATGCAGAGATGGACATTCGTGCAAATATCAGCAAGACACATCCCACTGCAAGAAGTATCATCATGACAAGCTGGTCTACGTTGAGAATGGCGACGCCGTGCACTTGAAGGCATGGGTGCGGAAATGATAAGATGCCAAAAGGTGTTTGGTGTATGTCTCGGTGTGTCAGGCAAGCGACATATTTGCGCAACCTGCCTTGCCTATGGGCGTTTCGACTGGCAGGCAGCAACTCGTCCAACTCACGGAACTGAATGCGGCGCTTCTGCCAGCGCAGCCATCACGCACAGGTCACTTCTGTGAAGGCAGAGCCGACGAACCAAAGACTTGTCATGCTTGGGGCCCGAGGCCTGCTTTTCGGTCACCAAGTCTCAGCCAAAATTTGTGAATATGCCCACTGAATTGTAATTGCATCCCGAAGGATGTGCCTTTTCAGTTTGGATGAAGCTGATATGTAAGCGGTTGCCTTTCATTTGCTTTTCAGGCCACAGCCAAGCAGTGCCAGACGCACACTGATCAAGACTTTGCCTTCGACAAGATTGAGGTTGAAGACCAGGAGCGTGTGGACGACATGGTGCCTTGACTGCAGTGCTAGCAGAAGATGTATTGCTCTGTTGCTTGTGACGCTTTTAGTCAAGAACTTGAACTCATGCGCAGTGTCTTGAGACTTCCTGCAACGCGTCGCAGGCCGGAATCTACAATGACGCAGCCATCAGCGGGGACTTCCATGGTGCTACCTTGGACATGTATGGCAACCCCGTGGGTGGCGACTTCGACCTGGCTCGGGACGGTGCCTTTGAAGGGTTCAAGATGCTGGTTCTGTGTGCATACCATCAAGAGGGCCTTCCACAGGACTTGCAGTCTCTCACAATACCAGAGCTGTCGAAGAAGGGCTTCAACGTCAAGGTTTGCATGAGTGTCGACGAGCCCACCCGTGAGCTGCGGCAGGGGTCGTACCATGTTGCTTGGATTTTGAGCTCCACTGAATTTGTGGGTGATAAAGAAGCCTTCCTGACAGAGGTTCAGAAGTTCCACCGGGCGGGCCGAGGCCTGATGATTTGGGGCGACAATCATCCGTACTTTGCTCATGCCAACCTTGTTCTGGAGAGGCTTTTTGGCTTCAAGCTTGAAGGCAACACGCCCGGTGGCAAGGAACTTCGCCCTGGCAATCCCTTGCAAGCCGGTTGCTTTGGGGAGTTTCCCACGATTTGCGCTGGCATTCTCAAGCTCCATGAAGGCATCACCGCGTGCCGCAGGACTGGAAGGTCTTTGGCACATCCTCAAACTTAAACCACAAACCTGTGCTGCTCGCCAAGGAAGCCTCCTCAGAGCGTGCCGGCAAAGCAGGGACAGGTCGAGTCATCGTGGGCAACGGCTTCACAAAAAATTACAAAAGCTGTTGGACCACCGCAGGAACGCCTCGCTATGTCAGGAATTGCTCGGCTTGGCTTGTATTGCGCGAGCGCTTCCGCCGTCCCCAGTGGGGCTTCAACCCTTCGCCGACGTATCAGGGCGGAGCCTGAAGAGAGAGTGTCTCGAAGAGTCATGTCTTGTCGGAGTGCATGTGGACAGAGAATTCTCCCAGTTTTGGCTCCGAGCCAGGCACGATCTGGTTCCAACATTTACTTGGGAGTCCAACAGAGACGACCAACCAATACCTCACCAAACATATGGTTGCTTGCTGCACAATTCATGCCTTGATTGATGCGAGTCAGTAGACACGGCTTTGTATTGTGTGAGTTTGTGCATCTGCTGTTTTTGCCGTCGCGCAAGAGATCATGGGTGGTGCGCAGCACAATGCAAGACAAACTCATCATGCAAGCAGCCATGATTAGTTTGGGCGCTGGTAAGAGGCTTGCGACGAGTATCTAATTGTTTCTTTGCACATTACTAAGACTCAGCAGACACGTGAAACTTCTTGGCAGCTGCCTCAGACCAACCACAGTTGGGCAAGTTGCCCGCCGGGCCAGCACGTCAGAAAGGTTCGAAAAGCGCCCGCTGCACAGATCTGCACAGGCAGATTGAGAGTCGACTCAAGATGAGCCCTGCTTACCTTGTGATGCATTGAATTCGGTGTGATGGATGGGACATATTCAAAGCTCCTTGGCGGAGATGGCGTGAGCTCAGCATACTTGTTAGCTGTGTAGGAGCTACGTGTACACTTTGGCTTCCAACTGTGACCCTGCATGGGACCCTGGAAAAGGGCACCGCGCGTACTACACCTCTACTGCCAAATTGGGATTCTGGGGCTGCCAAAGTGAGTTCGCGTGTTTGCGAGGAAATCGAGAACTTGGACCCTCGTAAGAGAAACCAGTGGTCGAGAAAGACTCGTAGAGGGTTTCGCAGAAGCAGGATCAGGCACCTCTGCAACGCGCCAGCATGATTTGCAAACGGCATCACTCTTGCATTCGAAACCAAATCGATGTCGATGGAATCCGCGCTAAGAATGCCAAAAGGCCGCAGCTGGGCGGCCCTACTGTAGAGGCAATCCCACCGAGGAGCAAACAGAACTAAACGTTTGACAGTCGTACCATCGCGGAAATGTTCGTGGACTTGTGGCATTCTTTTGGGGAGGTGCGCGCGCGTGCAGCAGGAAGGGGTTCTGGCTCACTGCGAGGGCACATGCCAGCTGCCAACAAAGACGCGCTGTGAACATTCAAGTTACCAACGCAGGCTCAAAATATCCAACTTGCCTGCTTTGCAAAGTAGTCTACAGATGACAAAACGTTTGCGAATGTTTGTGATGCGCGTACCTGCGATTAAATGGCGCGGATGGAGAGCTGTGGCTAGAAGCTTTGCTTTTTTGCAAGTCAACTGACTGCAAGGACAGGCCGGACAGTTAGTTGAGATACTTCTAGTCAATCACCGGCAAGACGAGCAAGAGAAGCAGAGCGAATTACGCGTTCCCCAGGTTTGATTCAGAAGACTGCCTTATTTGGGGTGAGCATGAATGCTGTGCAGCAAGGAAGGCAACCGGACCGGAAGTCTACCAAAATGCTGTGGCTCAGAGCTAGCTGGCCTCAACTGCCCTCGTTCCCCGCTCTGAGCCCTGAGCCCAATATGTCAGCGGGCAGACTCGATTTGGTCACGACTCAACTTGTGCGAGGCAGGCATGGCTGATGCCACAAGGAGGCGCAGCGTCGAGCGGATTGGGTGGAACCAACCATGATTCAAAGGGTGGAGAAAACATGAGAGAGGAATGCGCCTGGCACGTTGCATGCACACGCAAGGGCGTGAGACAAGCAGTGAGAAGGATCACAATGTTGTGCGATGCTTCGCAGGCCCCGACGTCGCCTGAGGCACGACGCACTGTGCCACTGTGCGGCTTCACATTATCCAAGCCGTGTGGAATCGCTGTAAATGGCAGGCTAGGTTTGGCCACAGTCGCCCTGACCTCCTTCAATGCCTTCACGTTCCTTTCAGCGCGCTCGGGAAGTCGCTGCGATCCAGTTGAGCGCTGACACTGGTTCAGTGAAGCTCAGGTCTTTCAGGGCGATTCGGGCAGGGAAAGCTCGGCTCCTCATCGCCCTGGCCTGAAGTGGCACTGACGTAGGGGCATGCAAGAATAGCTGTACCTCTTGTGGTTGTGAATAGTAGTTTTGTTGTAGGCTTGAACTAATTTGGGCAACACATATCAGCCAGGCTTGTCTTGAACGCGTTGCAGCTTAGACAACCTTCGTGCAAGGGCTACCGCCAGGCCATTTGAGGCTACAATCTATAAACGTGAATACGGCGGTGATTACGCCTTCAACTTCTGCTGCCAGAAAAGACCAAGTCCCTGGGCCCTATCAAAGGCGGTTGTCGGTGACATGTGAAAGCAGGAAGCAAATGCTCTATATCGCAATCCTTTTGCGGGCGCTCAGGTTTCTGGGAAAGATGTCTTGGGTTGGCCCGCTTTTCTGACCTCTGGGCGTCAAGTTTAAAGCCCTGATGAGGTCACATTTTGATGTCCTGTTTGCTGGCTTGTTTGATCTTGGTTGGCAGCTCAACGTGCAACACTTATGCCGTGGAAAATGTTCGAAACAGATCTGCCAAGGTTCCGCG
The DNA here is from genome assembly GCA_963377175.1 of Effrenium voratum. Classification (NCBI taxonomy): domain Eukaryota; class Dinophyceae; order Suessiales; family Symbiodiniaceae; genus Effrenium; species Effrenium voratum. The sequence goes on from CAUJNA010003302.1 coordinate 136,328, forward strand.
AATGCGGGGGGTCGGTTTGCAGGGAAGTTGCTTTTCAGCCGGAGCTGCAAAATATTGTAAACGGGCAGTTTGCGTGCTAGCCGAAGCTGCGTGAGTGTATTTGGACTGCCTTGGTACTGAACATTTGCGACTTTCGATTCGGAGCTGCGCTAGTGCTTTTGGGGCCCTGCTAACAGTTGCGACCTTCGCTGCAGTAGTGCTTGCCTAAGAACGGCCGTTTTTGGGGATAAAATATGTTCATCATCCATTTGCCATTTTGGCGCCCAGAAATTCGATGCATGTGGGGGGAGGGGTGCGCGGGTGACTCGCCTAGGCCGAGACCTGATTTGGGGCCTGGGAGCTGGTCTTCTTGGAGTTGAGGCCGACCCTTCCTTGTCGCCTGACCGACGCTCGGAGTCGCCAGGCAGCCCCGAGGGAGGCTGATGCCTACATGCAGAGGAAAGTGGCGTGACCCCCGCTGATTTGGCCAGCTCAGAGATTGCAAGCGAGACGGTCAAACATTCTTTGGGCCTTTCGGCATGCAATGCGCTGATATCCGGGCACTCGTCCTGTTCCCTTGCACCGAATGTTTTTTGTCATTAGGGCAGGGCATTGAAATATTGAGCCTGGTGCACATGGACTCGCTCGCAGTGGAGCACCGTGCGGCATGCATATACACTGAAGACTAACTGTTGACGTTGGCCTTGATGGAATTGGGTGGCGCTGGTGAAGATGCTTCATGGTCTATCAATGGTCAAAGGATGAAACAGTTGCCGCATTGAATTGAACAAATACAAAGCACTCTGCAAGATCCACCTGTCCACCAGTGCAACGCAGCAGACACAGAGCAATCGTGTTCTAAAACGCACAGATTGAATGGTTGCACAACTCATATTATTGAATTTGGGATAACATCAGCGGATTTGATTCATTGCAGCTTTAGCCTGCCAACAAATGAGAGGCTTGCAACCGATGCTTAGTACAAAGTGTACACAGCGCCTGATGCGAAATGCTTGAGGTACCCGCCCATCAACAGGAACGATCCGGACCGATGTAAGTTTAAAACTTCCAACATTGCCCAGGCAGGTGATCATGGATGCATGCCCTTGACATCGCGCGATTGACTGCGCATAAGAAGCCATGAGCAGTTCCTATTTATTCCGTGACTGGTTCGTTGTTGCAGGGCAGTATGAGCAGCTGATTTTTGAGCTGTCAGCTCCTGATCAGGCAAATGCGCAGAGGGAGAAGTATTTGGATTTGCGAGAGTGCAAGATGGCAGGCGGGGAGACGCTGAAGTTGAAAAGTTGTTTCAGGATCGTTTGTCTTCGATCAGCTACCCAGCCGGCCTGGCAGAGACATGAGAAGACGTTGGCTAGAGGCATATTAAGATTTCTATGTTGAATTTGTGTCAGCTTTTGAACATTTGGAGTTTGCCAATCATGTTGAGTTACACAACGGCGCCAACATGTTCTGCCAACAGCATCCTTGCCTGGCACTGCTCAAGGCGGAAAAGCTGTGGGTGACGACATTGCAGGACAGGGACATTGATTTCGTGCAGCAGAAGAGTTGTGAAGTTTCAGGAGCTCTGATGAACAGGGGCGACTTCACCAATGCTAATTTTGAGAATGCGATCATGACCAAGGTGAGTTGCCAAGTAGCTAGTAGATGGTCGGAAGCAGTCGGCCTTTCTTATCCTTGCCTCAGGTTGTTGCGGAAGATGCCAACTTCGAGGGCGCGAGCTTCAAAAATGCGGTGGCGGACAGGGAACATGTCTCGTGCCAATGCGAATCGTCACAGCCTGCAGCAAGACACCACACACACACACTCACACAGACATGCACGCCCGCGCGTCCGCCCGCCCGCCCGGGCGTCCGCCCGCCCGCTCGCCCGCCCGCGCCTGTGCCCCCGCCCGCGCGCCCGCCCGCGTGCCCGCCCGAGCTCCCGCCCGCGCACCGCGCATACGCGCGCACCCTCTGGCTTGGGCAGGATCGAGTGGAGTTCAAAGGCGCCAATTTCAAGAATGACACTTGGCGCTATGTTTGCCATAAAGAGTCCACACTTCTTGACTGTATGTTCGGCTTTGGACTGCTTGACCATTCTGAGGCCATTTTCAGGAATTGTCTTCTCACTTCGTGGGTTACTCAGTGTGGAGTTACTGCTCACTGCTGGCTTGCGCAGCCCAATGCCTTAGCCATGAGGCGCCGGTTGACCCACCCTGCACAGCACTGCCCGAGGTCAGATTTCACGGACGTTAACATCGAGAACGCAGACTTCACAGATGCCCTCCTGGCAGATTAATTATGTCATGCAGCATTTTTGCATCACGAAAACTTCCAGGCATTCCTGGACATTCAAAGCGTGAAGATCCTGTGCAACAACCCGACTATGAAAGGCCAGCTTGTGGCACAGCAACGTGGATCAGCACATGTTTTCTCAGAACGGTTCAACACCTGCCTGAGGTTTGTTGCTTTGGATGTGTGTTTCAGCTTATTGGCTGCCTATCACTGACCTGGCAAACAGCATTGCTGGTGCAGGTACTAACCCAGTCACTGGGGCAGACACCTTTCTGAGTGCCGGATGCGACATTGCTGATGCAGGGTCCTATAATAATATGAGATGATTTCCACAGTGCGGTGGGCAGTTGGGGGTGGGGGGCAAGGCAATCCATGTGGCACACGTGCGAACATCTGCTTGAATCCCCAGAGAAACCTGACCCAGACCGCGCTGTGAAATGTTTTGTACCAAACATCGTTCGGTCCAATTTTCAGCCAGATCCGTCTGCTGAGTCTTCATTGCCCAGCTTTGAGAGGGGCAGTCCATCGCTTTGAAATTGAATTTGTTGATCATACCTTACATCCAGGAGGGCAAAAGGGCGCGCTACTCGTTTGCTTTAGACAGTCACCGATGTGAACCCGAGCCGCTTGGCTGCTGTGCTGTCTCGCATCAAACCAGGGTCAGACTTTGGCAATGGCCTTTCAAGATACACTACCCAATTCGACCGCCAATCCTTTCCAGATTTGATGCATTTTGCAGTCTTGAACAACTTGATCCGCTCGCTAAGAGCTCATCCAGTTCTGGTTTCATGTGGCTGTCATCGCTCTTGTGTCTTTTGTGGCGCACCACTGCCTCAGCAATGGCATACCAAAACTATGGCAAATATGATGGCTTTGGAGGAGGACCACAGTATGTTGTAAGCGGCATAGGTGGAGACAAACACTGCAGAGAGAGAACTTGCCTCACCTTGGAGGATGGGGCACGAGAACCAGCTCGGAGCTCAGTGAAAGCCAGCTGTGGGCTGAAGCAACACGACACTTCTACCAACGACTTTTGACTGCCAAGATCAAGGAAGGATGCTATTTTTTTGAAAGTTTTTTTTGTTCTCTCCCTCTCTCCCGCTCCCCCTCTCCCTCTCTCCGTCTCTCCCTCTCTCCCTCTCTCCCCCTATCTGCCTCCAGGGAGAGAGGGAGAGATTGACGGGGAGAGAGGGAAAGAGGGAGAGAGGGAAAGAGGCAGAGAGGGAGACAGCGAGAGAGAGGGAGACAGGGAGAGAGGGAGAGATCTCTGTCTCTCGCTCGCTCTCTCTTTCTCTCTCTTCCTTTCTTTCTTTCTTTCTTTCTTTCTTTCTTTCTTTCTTTCTTTCTGTCTGTCTGTCTGTCTGTCTGTTTGTCTGTCTGTCTGTCTGTCTGTCTGTCTGTCTTTCTTTCTCTCTTTCTTTATTTCTTTCTCGCTCTCGCTCTCTGTCTTTCTCTTTCTCTTTCTCTTTCTCTTTCTCTTTCTCTTTCTCTCTCTCTCTCTCTTTCCCCCTGTTGCTCGCCCATCCCGGTTGTGTGGGCAATTTGTTGCAAGGATTGGCATTTGGTTGCTTGCATCTCTTTGGCTTGGGAGCGCCGTGCATTGGTCACCTGCGCAGGTGCGATGGGCACCATGCAAGCAGCATCCCTTCCCACTCAGGCAGATGCTTTGGACCTTTAGACTCCTTGCTTTTGCTTTGGAGACTCTAGTCTCTGAGAACGCTGAAGGCAGTTGGCACCAGTGGCGGCGCTGCTTTTCAGCGGCAGAACTTTGGCAATGCCTCAACCTCAACCATTTTGGCAAGCTCCGCGTTCTGCTTTGGCTGTTGTCTTCCCTTGCTCAGACAGCGGCGATGGCGACTCAGAACATCAGTGACCAGTCTGACGCTTGACTGCTCTGAAAAGGTTGTGTTCCGAGTTGACACACACAGGTTCAAGACCGTCACTCCTGATGTGCTGCTCTTATTCACAGCGAGCTTGCGAGCGATTTCGAAGACATGAGCTCCATGGGTTTCGAACCTTAGGTCATGAAGACTATGCCAGGTGGAGGCTATGGCAACTATGTAAAAAGCTTAAGCGATCAGCTGCAGAAGAGCGTAGTCTTGCTTCGGCCAAGGATGCAATGGCCACAAGACCGCCTCAGACACAGACAGATGCTTATAGTCGCTTGGGATGGTGCATCAGCATGGAACAAAGAGACATGTGGAAAGATCCCATTAACGATTGCGGCAGGTCCTAGAATTGGGTGCAAGTAGTCATGTATTGCAGCGACCCCCCCACACGCACACAGGCCCTTGTGAAAGAAGCAGACGCTAAAGCTTTAAAGCTTGGGATATTGACGCCCAGGTTATGGAGGATCGGGTGGCAGATACGGAGCAACTGGCACCGGGAACCTGGCATGTCAGGGTTACGGAGGCTTGAGTCAGGGCTATGGCGATGGCTACGGGACCAATTATGGCGCTAGTACATATGGTGGCACCCCATATGGTGGCACCAACTATGGTGGCACCAGTTATGGGGGATCTGGCTGCGGTGGCCCCACTTACGGCGGGCAGACTGGCGGCTATGGGACTGACTATGGGCGGACTGGTTGTGGTCAGGTGGACTACGCGGACTACGGTCGAGCTGGTTGTGGTCAGGGCTGTGCTGGCGGGCAGAGCTATGGCCAGAACTATGGTCAGAGCTATGGGCAGGGCTATGGTGCAAACGGGGCAGGCTGTGGTTATGGTCAGGGTGCGTATGACGGGGGCCAAGGAGGCGCTTTTGGAGGCTGCGGCGCACAAGGCTGCGGTGCATATGGCGGCTCTGGTTGTGGTGGCTTCGGCGGCGCAGCTGGAGCCGGAGGCTATGGCTATGGCCAAGGACGATGTTTTCGTACTTGAGCTGCGCTAAAGAGCCTTTTGTTCATTGTTGATCATGGTTGGTAAGGGGCTTGTCCATCTAGGTTAAACATGCAGGCGCGAGAGCGACTGGGATGAACAGTTGCAACTTTTGAGCCGAACGAAGCCTTCTTGCCCGATTGGCCGTATCACAGTGCCCGCCACGTTGGGCGTTTTGCGCAAAAGTGAGCAGGAAACGCGCACGAAAATCCGCGGAGGCGAATACTCAAATACATAGCCAAAGCCTTGCCCCCAATCAACATGTGCATTGGTTGTATGTGTAAGTAAATGTATATATGTATATATGTGTATATGCATATGTGTATATATGTATATATGTATATACGTATATATGTATATATGTATATATGTATATATGTATATATGTATAAGTGTATATATATATGTGTATATATGTGCATGTCTATATATATATGTATATGTGTATATATGTATATGTAAATATGTATATATATATATATGCGTTAAGATACATGCATCCCAATACATCTGGAATTCTGCTTTGTACAATCAAGGCCTTGAGCCTTAGTACAGGAGTAGTTGATACATCATCGCCCTGCAACAAAAGATTACAGCCCTTCGCTTCACAGTTGCTCCAAGTTTAACATGGTAGCGGAGCTGTGATCTCTGGTGCACGATCCACGACCACAACTCAGGGTGAGCTCCAACATACACCCACAGGTTCAGGTACACAGTAGTGAGCAACATGGCAGCGCAACAACAACAACAACAACAACAACAACAACAGCAACAGCAACAGCAGGAATCCACAAACTCAAGATATCACCACCAGGGTTCACAGGAGAATACAACAAATTCGAAGAATGGAAGCACAAGATGACAGCATACCTGGGACTGCAAGACCCAGCGTACAACAGACTGCTGAAACAGTCAGAGCAATCACAACAACTGGCAGTTACAAATTATCAACTTGAGACAGCAGCACCTTCACAAGCAATAGCAGAGCAACGGATGCAACTGAGCAACAACTTGCGCTACCTCTCAGTGAGCACATGCGACAGCATCTACATTCTGCAGACAAAACACGCAAGGCAACGGGTTTGCAACATGGCGGCTGACACATGCAAGGTACTCCATACCACTTGGTACAAGGAGCATTGGGTACCTTACACGGCTGCTAAAACCACAGCTTGATGAACAGAAGTTTGAGGAGAGCTTCGCAACACGGGAGTTTCAACTCTCAAGGTACGAACAGGACAACAACACACTACTACCAGACGCAGTCAAGGTTGCAATGTTGCTCAACGAAACAAAAGGACCACTACAGCAACACCTACAGCTGCAAGCAGGAAACATCGCAACATATGCACAAATCAGGTCAATGGTGATCGAGTACTACAGAGCGACAGCATCATTCACCAGGCTGCGAGCGATCACATCAAGCAGCAACAACCAAGGACCAGCATCAATGGACATAGGAGCAACATGGTATAGCAAAGGTAAAGGAAAGAAAAGCAAGCGCAAGGGCAAAGGAAAGCGCAACAAAGGCAAAGGCTATGGCGGCTACGGGAACAACTACGGTAACTCCAACTACACAGGAGGAAAAGGCAAGCGCAATCAACAACCGGTTGGACAAGGAAATCCGTTCAAAGGACAGCAAGGATATGGCAAAGGAAAAGGATACAGCAACAAAGGAAAAGGCAAAAGATACTACAACAACCAACAAGGAGGAAAAGGAGCAAAAGGAAACACGCAACAAATGTTTGCTACAGATGTGGGCAACCAGGACACATGGCCGAACAATGCAGAGTGGCGATCTACAACTGTGACACTGGAACTTTCGACGCCAATGACCAGACAGATGGCTGGTACAACCAGGCGCACTATGACAACAACTGGTATCACCAGGATCAGCCACAGATGCACCAGCTAGCGTTGGCGCAGCACAACGACCAACAGAAGACAACAAATGGGTCAGTCTCATGATTCTCATGATTAACAGCGGTGCGGCTACACATGTATGCCCACTATGGTTTGCGCCACAATTTCCACGACACCAACAAGAACATGGCACGGGACCACAACTCAGACAGTGACCAACCAGCACATCAATCTTTTCGGGTACAGATGGGTTTGCGTGACAAACCACAGCGGACAACAAATTGTCATACCGTTTTACGTTTGTGAGGTTAAACAGCCAATCCTTTCAGGCACAAGGCTGGTGGAACAAGGTTTCCAACTTACACTGGATGACAATCCAAGTCTACAGCGCAGCAAAGGTTTCAACAGCGCACTGGATAACAGAAATGGCCTGTTCTTCCCACAAGCAAGGAACAAAGCTACAGATACACAACACAGAACAAGGACAGATTGGCGTGATAGCACCGACCACAACGCTCACACCACAAGGTCCTGCAGATACAGGACACGCAGGAGACTACTGGCAGTTCAACACACAAGGAGAACTTGTCAGAGTACACAGGCAATACAGGAAGACACTTTTCACACCATCAAGAACACAGTGTCCAGTCCCAGCAGAGCAACTTGAGGACTACAGGAAAACAACCATCAGGTTCAAGGATGGTGCAACGAATACGTTTGAGGACAAATATCAAACAATGGAAGAGCCAAACAAAGCACAACCGCAGATGTGGAAAGGAGAAACAGCATTCAGGATCAAGAAAGGCACAACATTGCCAGAAGCACTACAGCAACAGTTTACAACAACGAGCCACAGAAGGTCACACCACAAGTGATCCATTACAACCCACGAACGCGATTGAGAGAGAAAACAACACCACCAACACTACAGGAGTCAGCAGCACCACACACCAAAGGTGCAGCTGGACATGCACATTTTTCAGAAGCACACCCTGGAGGAGAGTCTGGTACAGAGAAGGCCCATACTGGAAGAGAGCACATGTTGAGCCTCGAACAGCGTTTTTACACACCAGAGCAGACACACGACGGGCCAGACATCAACCAGACTCTTACCTTGGAGACAGACCAAGGTACAACCAGTCGGAGAAAGGCTAGAAAAGACATCAGACAAGCGTTGGACAGGCTGGACAAACTTCGAAGAACATCAGGAGTTTCCAACGCAACTTGGGTCAGATGATGAGGAACAACAACAGGGTACAAAAGCAAAAGCTGTACAAGCACCCAAGCAACCAACATTACAGGAGATACTCGAGCGCAACGTGACACATCTCTCTTACGGGAGTTGGTGTCCAATAAGCGTACAAGCAAGAAGCAAGCAAAACAATCACCCAAAGCAACACAGCAAGCTTCACAGCAACGTACATCCAATTCTCACAGCAATTGACATCGAGTAAGTTTCAAAACTAGAAAAACTATAGTTCTCTTTCTCTTTCTTTTCTTGACTCTTTTTCTCTTCTTCTTCCTTTTCATTGTTTCCTTTTTCTCCGTCATTCTTCCTTTCTTCCTTTCTTTCCTTCCTTGCTCCCTTCTTTCCTTCTTTCTATCTGTCTATTCTTTCTTTCTTTCGTTTGCTTGTTTTTGTGCTGTTCTTTCTTTTGTTTCTTCTCTGCCTATCTATCTGTCTATGAATCTATCTATCTTTCTTTCTCTCTCTCTATCTGTCTATCTCTCTATCTCTCTACCTGTCTATCTATCTGTCTATTTCTCTATCTCTCATGTATTTATCAATCTCTGTATCTCTCTACCTACCTTTCTTTCTATCTCTCTATCTATCCATCTCTCTATCTGTCCCTCTCTCTCTACCTACCTATCTATGTACCTCTCTATCTATCTATCTATCTATCTATCTATCTCTTTGTCTCTATCTATCTATCTGTCTCTTTATTTCTGTCTCTATCTATCTATCTATCTATCTATCTCTCTATCTATCTATCTATCTATCTATCTCTCTCTCTATCTCTCTTTCTATCTATCTCGCTAGCTACCTCTCCATCTGTCTATCTATCCATCTATATCTGCACTTGCAAGTTGCGATTTTCAAGCCCCGAAAGTTGACTTCGCGTTCTACTTTTGTACTTAAAAGTTGCGATTGGGCTTCACGTTCTACTTTCGTACTTAAAAGTCGTGGTTTTCCAGCAGCTGCGGAAGTCGGCTTCACGTACTACTTCCGTACTAAAAAAAAACTGCGATTTTGAAGACCCAGCTGCGACACCTCTTCATACAGCAACTTGTCAAGAGCAAAGTCATCGCAATGCGCAACGTATGATCCGAAAAAACCCAGCTGACATACTGAGTAAATTTGTCAGCTGTGACACCCTCGACAAGCACTTGTACACAGTTGGCCTGTGAGGTCAACAACCAGTTTCACACAGTTTGCGCAGCATGTTAAACATCAGTTGCACAGGTTACCCTTCTCTTACAACCAACGTCAAAGCGCTACAACTCAGCTTCACCTGGGAAATCCGGAGCCATGGTACATCTTTTCTGGGAGTGCTACAACCCCTCTTACAATCGTTTTCTGCATGACACATGTCGGACATTGATTTGTCACATTCCGCAGCCTTTTACCTTTTACACCAGCGAGACACGTTCTTTCTGACACATCGGACCATGGACACGCAGGCCTTGACCGCTCTTGTTACATCTGATGAGCGCAGCGGAAAGCGTTACGACACGCAGTTGTTTAAATACAACATCAGGCGTGTCAACGGCAAGGAGGCGCACGACATCATGGAATGGCGCATCAAGAAAACTGCAGACACAAACAACGTTTTGCACATCGCCTTGACCGCAGAGGAATACATCAGCTTGAAGGGCGACTACACTGGGCCACAGGCCAACATGAGGAAGCCATTTTGGGAGTACATGATCTACAACACCTGCCCGTTTGACTCCCTTACAATTGCTTTACCTTTTCAGTGAGCGCAAGATCGCATCCGCACAGCTGGACAAGCTCTACATCATCGGCTTTCAGCCGAACACCAGGCGCATGATTGACAGGTTGAGCAAGAGCCAAATGAGTACATTCAACAGAGGATACCAGATCCTCCACCTCCAGCGCTACTACGAGAAGTGGCAGTTCGATGAGTTCGAACAGCAGTCGGTACACATTCGGGAAATCAGCCATAAAAAATTGGAAATCTTCAACAGATTCTCATGGACCAACGGTTTCGCATGGGACTACAACGCCCTCACCTATCTGCCGCAACCGACAGGTTGCAGCAGACGATGACACAATCCACGCTGCAATGACACAGGTGATGGAGTACGCGGGACAGATCCTCAAGCGCATCAGCGCAGAGCATCGCGACGCGGTACTACACCATCTGAGGCGATACATTTTCCGCACTTGAGTGGCACAGTCGAATAGCTTGATACAACATCTGCTTGAAACAGTAGCTGTTTGACACTCGCTTTTGACACCACGAACCACGAGGGACTTGTGCAGCAGCTACATCATGCTTTTCAACAGCTCAGGAGAATGTGCATGAGATGCATTATCCTGAGGAGGCGTGTTAAGACACATGCGTCCCAATACATCTGGAATGCTGCTTTGTACAATCAAGGCCTTGAGCCTGAACACAGGAGTAGTTGATACATCATCGCCCTGCAAAAAAAGATTACAGCGCTTCGCTTCACTCACAGGATTACACTTCAGGCATCTAGGTTACAACAGTTGCTCCAAGTTTAGCAAGAATATGTACTGTTGGCAGTGAGTGCAGAATGTGGCAGGAGCTGGTGCATATGGAGACATGGGCTATGGCTGCCAGGGCCACTTCGCAGAGTTGTGAAACCGATTTCGACCCGCATCTAAGCATTGAGAATGCAAATGAGCCACGCTGCCAAGAATTCTATTGGCGAGGTGATATGGCGCCCACACAGCAGCTGTCAGCACAGCAGGTCTACAGCCGCGAGGCAATCGTGTTTGCCATCAGATACTATCAGTTTCACTCGTATGACTTCCCATGACAGCAGGCCTGTCCTACACATACATCTAATCTTTTTCTAGGATATGTTTAGATTCGGCTAGCCAAGCACTTAGATGAGAGTCTTTCAAGAATGTCGCGTTCCCTTTGTCAGGTGCCTGGTTCCTTCGCCTCCCCTGCTTACGGACCAGGCCCTGTCTTGTTCCAAGATTCTTTGTGTCTTTTGCCAGTCTCCTGGGTCCTAGGTGGATGTGGCGTTGCTGGGTCTGCGTATCCGGGCCTGCCGGGCAGCCGGGTGCTGAGTACTCTCAGGTTTGAAGGTCTCGTTTGGTTGCATGGCTTTTGACACACTCTAAGCGCACCAGTGCACCACCAGAGTTCGTGGGAAATGCGATTGGCGAGTCGAGGGTTAGCTTAATCTTTACGACGGGCGTGTTTTGCGCAGGCTGTGGAGGGCAGATGCCTATGGGTCCGCGGCCAAGCGTAAGATCAGCCAGCATAGATTCGAACGACCGTGACCATGCTCAAATCCGTGTATCCAACGCGGGGCGCGCCGCCAACTTGGTTTCTTTATGCAGCAGATTAAATTGGGCGCAAACGTCAAGATGGAGGTCTCTCAGGACGAGGCATGCTGAATTGAACAAATTGAGTGGCGTGGCTACGTTTGGATGAAATGAGCATGCATTCAGCAAAGAGTCGACAACATTGTTTTTCTCGTGCCTTTTGCAACCTGCTTTGCTGGCAGTTGCCGAGGATGCAATGTGTTTTTGTTTGGATTTCAATCAGCGGCCTCACTTGCCTGCCGAGGGTCCTCATGGAGGGAATAGCTTGTTGGATTGGACTTGTTTGTGATTTGGGGGTATACATTGGCTTGCGTGCTGGCTGTGTAGCGTATGACGTTTGAATTGATTGATGCTTGCGGTCTAGGAAAACCCGACATATCTTGCGTCCTTCCGCCGCAAACCTACCTTGTAACCTCGTTTCATTCAGTATTTGTAGTTCGCAAGTCTGCGTAGATTGGGACAGCAGACAGATCGGTCTATCAGCTTTTAATTGACGCTCAGGGATGACGTGCAATGTTACGTGGGACAGGATCTGGAACAACATGCGGTCCCCAGCTGCAACCAAGTACCTCAGCTATTTGAAGCAACAAGCTGACCCCGTACTACCCAAGTTGCACGTCGCCCGTGTCACTAGTAGCTTGACTCAGGCCGAAAGCCTGCAAGATCACGGCGCAGTATCTGCTGCTGAAGGCGGAGGCAGGATCAGTGGAGCTGCCACCGAAGACCATCCCGTCAAAGAATGTGTCGACAACTTTATGCTTTGGCTGCTTTGGGTTCTTGACAAGTTCACGATGTCACATCAGTCGTTTCTCCGATTTGAATGATGTCAATTGCCGCCAGGTCGCTTGGTCCCTGGTGCTGCAGCTTTTTGCGTAGCAACTGACATTTGTCAATGGTTTTCGCCCGCACAAGTGAGCCGGTGTGACATCGGCACGATGACTCACAAGAGGCTCGCACTCCTGTCCAGTGTCAATTGTATGGCACATTGTGTCTTTGCCAGCTTGCAGCGAGCACGCTTCACTAAACTGTATTGTAGATGGAGTCGACTATTGTTTTACCTGGTTTGCCGGAGTGTAAAACCACGTGCGGCAGTAGCAGCGGCCATTGTTTGCACCTGAAATACTGCATTACACCTCTCAGGTAGGGACAAGAGCAGGGGCACTTGAGCCAGAGTCTTTGCATCTAAGCTTCAGGGGGTCGTGGGTTTTCAAGCGAGGCTGTCACGTAGAATGTGCCAATGTGTTTGGATTCCATGATGTCATGCTGCGCACTTGTTTATTTATATCTGCAATGGCTTGAATGGAGCTCAACCGCAGCAATTTGTTTGTGGATCATGTATGCATGATGCCTTGCATCCATGTTGTTCCCAAACTTCCAAAGCAATGGACTCGCTTCCAGACTTATAGCCGCCGAATAAGGTCCTGATGCGACAGGTTAACCAGGTTGCAACGTTCTACAAGAAGGCATTTGCCCAGGGTGACACTTCCATGTTTGCATCGAGCCATGCAAGTGTACTACGGATGCTACTTGCTCCAATCCCTGACCAATGTTCGGAGGAACGTGAAAGTGTTTGCGGACATGCGCCATGCATGTCCATGCACTGATATCGGGGCGCGAATCTGCGAATAGGACATTGAATAGGACCTACATTGGCTTCACCATGGACCCGCGGCGCCGACTCCGGCAGCACAACGGAGAGATCACTGCCGGTGCCCACAAGCCGCGTGCCACGGATTTGTCGGACATTTGATATGCCCACAAGCCGCCAATTCGACATTTGCCACATGGATTTTCCGTCGGATTGAACAAGCCATGGTCGCCAGTTGGTGTGTGTGTGTGTGTTGAAGTCGTTGATCCAAGAACCAAGCGATGGCGACCTTGGCAAATGATCCTTTGCGCGGCTCGGCTTCGGAGTTTGCCAAGCTTGAGACGAACCGGGCACGGTTCAAAAACAGAATCATGCACATGCTTGAGCTGACTTCGCTGCAGAGAGCAGGTGTGGGGATTTCCAACGAAAGTGCTGGCGCTGCAGTTTGAGTTTGCCTGGCGCTCTTCTCAGATGGGCACCCCATGTCACCGGAAAACAAGCAAGTGCTCTCTGGCCTAGGCAGCATCCGAACATTTGCCGGCATGTCCGAGATAGAGTCTCGCACCTGGGGTCCCGAGCTTAGAGGCTGTCAACCGGCGTAAGAGGCGAAGCTGACCTGATATGCTGCCAGGTTCTGCAAGCTGACCCGGAATGGGAAACAGTGCCCTGTGCCGGGCACCCAAGGCTTGCGATGCGGTACTCATGACAGAAAGACATGTGGTTCCTCAATCACAGTATGCACATCATGCTTATTCCATTGAACAAACACACACATACCCCTGTGACTGCCTGAGGTTGGGTGTCATGCAGAACATACAGGTGCTTGTGGAGATGTTGAAAACTGCTCCTTACAGACGCAGCCTCGGGAGCGGCGTCGACGCTTTGGAAGAGTACCCGCGCGGCCCAGGTAAATTGCCTTTGCGTGTTCATTTCATAGACGAAGGTGCAGAGAGAGTGAGAGAGAGAGAGTGGAACAGCCAAGACTCAAGACAGCGCTGCCACTCCAAATGACTCTTTCACTTTCAGCTCATGTTCAGTGTCCTAAGGGTCCTAAGGGTCCTAAGACGAGGCTTGGGCTTGCGCCAGGCGCCTGGGCTGAGCTTCCAAAGCTGCCAGCAGCAGCTGGGCTCCCGACCCACATGAGCTTCACCCACGGCAGCTTCGACCACTTGGAGCGTCTCTGCGCTGAGAGCATGATGGTCAGAACCCCAGACGCATAGGACACATGACACAATGCTCTGATCCACAGAGATGTGCCGTGAGACTTCATTGGCCTATATTGGCCTTGCGCTTATGACATCTTGGTCCAAGATGAGCGAATGAGGCTATGCCCGTGACAGGCTCCGAGTGTGCAAAATGCTCGGGGCTTCTTCAGCCCGGAGAGCGACTGGTCAGCTGCCCGCACTGCGAATGCCCTCTGCATTTGAGCTGTGCGGCGCAGATCTTCACCAAGGAGACATCGCAGCGGCTCGGCTCGTCACAAGTGAAAGTATTTTCGCAAAAGCAGCCGATGCAGCTGCACGGCGTGCAGCTGCATCGCAGCTGCACCAATAGCATGTTTAAGGCTTTGGCACGTGTGCGAGAGGCGTTGTTTGTGAATAGCATGACTTGACAAGGGGCAGCCCTGGCAAGTTGTGCGCATCAAACATCCCAAGTCAGGATTAAACCGTGCCTCAGCATCACGCAAAAGTTAGCTTAGATCGAAGGAGAAGGCGTTTGATAAGTTCTGGATCCTGTGCTGCGCAGTCTGGAGGAAAGGGCCGCAAGTAAGTAAGTAGGTAGGGAAGACAGTATGACAGTAAGTACGTAAGTAAGAAAGTAAGCAAGTAAGTATCCGGTGCGGAGCTGGAGAAGGGGGCAGCTAGTAAATCTGTAAAGTAGTTGACGGCGCTGCCAGGCACCTGGCAGTTGTTTTGTGTTTACCGTGGTTGTCAGCAAAGCAGGGGGATCGGGGTTGGGGGGGGTGTGGTTGTTTCCCAATCCAGTTGATCTCCCGCAACCATTTGGCTCAAGGTCCCTTTTGTGCATATCATTGTATTATCAATGATCGCGTGAAGCAAAAGAACCTTTGCAGGCCGCTGCAGGATTACCCACAAGACAATCCACCAGGGACAATCCATCCTCCAATCATCCACATTGGCATATTGGACTCTCTCCGGAATAGATCCAGGGACCAACAACGACCTCTACTACCACAGGGTACCAGTTCCCTTCTGGGATAGGCGCCTGGGGCAGTGGGCCTCAACTTGTGGTAGCGGAGCGGGTTTTGCGCAGAGATCCAAGGGAAGATGTCATCCGATGGAGAAGGCCTCCTGGAAGCCTATTCAATGGCCAAAAATCCAGGCTGTACGGAGGAAACACTAAATTTATCGATGACCGCCAAGCAGCCGCCATCGTACGACGGAAAAGTCAGCTGGTTCAGGTATGAAGAACTCGTGGACGACTGGGTGACCATCACAACGGTGGAAGCACCAAAGAGAGGACCTCTCCTCAAGAGTAGACTCACAGGAGACGCATATATGTACAAGGCAGTCCTCCAGAATGACCTTTTGCAAGATCCTGAGGAAGGAGTCAACTATTTCAAGAACACGCTGAAGAAGTACTTTTTGAAAGGTGCGACCAACGTGTATCTGTACAGACTCCTCAGTTTCTTCAACCATAGAAGGCAGAACCAAGAGTTCCTCATTTTTACCTCAAAATTCGAAATCCTTCTTATGAGACTGAAGGCAGCATGGATGGACTTGATGCCCGTTTTCACGGCACAGTCCCCATCATTTCGACAGTCCGTACAGGACGCAAATGCAAGAACAATTGCTCGACATCAGCAAGCAGCCGGTGTTCGAGCACCGCCTCCAGCCCTGCTCAATGAGGACGATCCTACAGTCCTCAGACAGTATATCACAGGAATGCAGGACAGACAGCGGGACGCATTTCCCTTTGGGGATAATCTCATTGCACAGTTTTTCATCATACAAAGTGAGCTGTCAGATCAGCAAAGAGAAAGACTCACAAGTGCACTGTCATTAAGAAACATCTCACTCGAAAATTACTCCTATGAGATGCTGAAGACGCACTACCATGAACTCTTCATCACGACGAGGACATCGATCCAAGATCCCCATCCGACCTCAAGGAGGCAACAGAAGCAACACATTCTTCATCATCGAACAAGGTGAATACGAAGGAGAAGAAGGCTTGGGTTGAGGATGAAGAAGGACTTGAAGGATTCATGTCAAACAACGATGAAGAGACGTTCTGGGTCCTCGAGGAGAATGATGCGTTCATAGCAAGAAAAGTGTCGGGGCGGAACTTCAAGTTCAAGAAGAGAAAAGGAAAAGGAAAATCAGGAAACAAAAAGGGCAGTGACCAACGAGGAGGCTTCAAACCCTTCAGAAAAAGCGGTTCTGGCGGAAAGGCCAATATGGCCAACGAAAACTATGATCCCTACGACCAGGCATATTGGGGAAAAGGCAAAGGAAAGAAGGGAAAGAAAGGAAAATCAAAATTCCAATATCCCTATGATGGAAACAAAGGTTATCCATCCTATGAGAGTGGCAAAGGAAAGAGCGGACAGGAGAAAGGAAAATCCAAGACGTTCGCAGCCACCGCAGAGAAGACGGAGGAGCAGCCCGCCATCCAGCAGACTGCACCATCCATAGAGCCTACCTATGCCGGTTGGACAGACCAAGACTGGGATCAATCATGGACATGGAACGAACATGGCTGGTACTCATCCCATGAGACATCCAGCACAGGACAAGCGTTAATGGCATTCCATGATGCATATGAGCATCCTGGGAAAAAGGCCATCCACGAGAAGCTGATCCAATCAGATACAGTTTCAGAACACAATCTGTCCGTCACAACAAATCACAGCCTTCTGGCAACAAAGCTGATGGCGCCTGTCATCAACCCTCAGCACAACCCGACCTATGCGATTCTGGACAATGGATGTACCAGATCTATGGGCAGCATGCAATCCAGCGTTTTACTCAGGCCATCGAACCAATGAAGGGCATCATCTCCTATGAGTACATCCCGGCCGAGACCAAGTTCACTTTTGCAAACGGAGAGACCGCCAGGGTAAACTGGACCCTGCATCTTCGATATCACACAACTCCTCCACGCAGTACCAACATCGACGTCCTTGAGCAAGGAAAGGAACTGTACCGATCCTTCTCAGCATCAGCCAGATGCGGAACCTCTACATGACCATCGAGCACACACCTCAATGTGACAAGATCACATGCAAAGCCTTTGGCATGAACCGTCAAGCAGTTCCAGTATCGGGTACAGGACATGCACTCATCGATCTTGCTGGAGTTGCAAGAGTGAAGGCGCATGGAGAAATTGCTCACAAGGGCCTCATCAACTATGTCTATGACGATGATAACAGCATCAAGTTTCCCTCCGGAGACCTCACCAAGAGCGAAACTGTGTGTGCGGCAAAATCATCCGAGACAAAGCGAGACAAAGGAGGACCTAGCAACTCCTAAGATCATTGGGTCTCAAAAGCAGGACCATTGGATCCTTGACAAGAAGAACAAGCAGCGCATCCGTGTGCGCATCACGCCCCGGAAGGCGCTGTTCACACCAAATGGAACCAAGGAATGTCCAATCAATCCTGACAACATTAGCCGAGAACGTACTACGGAAATCATTGATGCATCCGCAGGCGGAGATCCAGACATCCTAGAAGACAATTGGAGACTTACATCCCAGGCAAATAAACCGATGATTAACCTGTGGATGGGTAAGACCATTTTCACCTTCGCGGACAATTCGCTTAAGGACGAAGAAGCAGGTTCAGGATCGGCAGCAGACAGGATCATCGACAAGAGGGGCCGGTCGACTATTGAGCTAGATCCTTTCGCACCATCCTCAGAAGAACCCACATCGCTCCCGCTTGCCCTAGGCAGAATCCACAAGCGATTGTCAAATCCCGAAGAGTTGAAGAAACTCCACCTGCAGCATCATCACATGACAACAGAACAATTTCGATTTAGAACCCGAGCACTTCATTTGCCGAAATCAACATTCGATCTATTTGACAAGATCCGAAGTGAGTGTGAAGTTTGCCAAGCGGCAAACATGCACCATCACGAAGCGAGACAAGCGGACTTCGAGCGGACACCTTTGGTGACATGACATTCATTGATCACTGTCAAGTTCCTCTTGGAACTGGAGAACACATCATTGTTTTTGTCATCCTGGATGGAGCAACAACATTGCTCACTGCAGAGGCAGTGACAACTACGCAAGAAGTCGAGAACATGACTGTCCTCCGGAACTATTTTGACCAGTACCACTTGCAGCCCAAATCAGTTGTCGCAGATCAAGCCTTCATGACAGACACATGGGAACATTTCTATCAGTCCCTTGACATCACTCCGATATCTTTGGGACCGAATACACCATGGCCAAATCGAGCTGAAGCAGCAGTTCGACTCCTGAAGGCACAACTCAAGATCATGCTGAGTTCCATCAAGGCAGGTACGGCTCCTGCGACACTGAAGAAAGTGACCTACAGGCAGCTAGTGAAGGCCGCTGCAACTGTCAGGAATCAGACCGTCACCTACGGGGGAGTAACGCCATTGGAGCTCGCATTCGGAAGACGACCAG
Organism: Effrenium voratum; assembly: GCA_963377175.1. Classification (NCBI taxonomy): domain Eukaryota; class Dinophyceae; order Suessiales; family Symbiodiniaceae; genus Effrenium; species Effrenium voratum. Next base: position 155,099 of record CAUJNA010003302.1, read on the forward strand.
CAGATCTCATCCAACTCGATGTCGCAACACCAACTCAGTTGACGATTGACAGGAATGAAGAAGAGATGACAGCCATCCAGATCAAGCAGCTGTCAAAGCAAGCTTTCCAAGAAGCACGTCAATCCGAGGACATCCGACGAGACCTTGCTCAAAATCTCCGAATGAGTTCAAAGCCTCTTCAGGTGAAGGACAAGGTATTTTACTGGCAGGAAGACAAATCCAAGATTCGTTCCTATGGAAGCAAGGGAGGAATATGGCTAAAGGGAAAAGTCATTTCCATTGAAGGAGCGATGGTAGGACTTGATCTTGGGACTCGACTCATCAAGGTTAACATGACGAAGCTCAGGAAGGATGAGACCATCCCTCCGGGGAAACCCGGAATTGACCTTCTTACTGAAGAGCGAGAATCCTTGCAGAAGGAGCAACCAGGCTCCTCTGCAGCTTCCAAGAAAAAGGAATCATCCGCACCAGCTCCTAAGCCAAGATCCTCAGTGCCATTACGTATCGCGGGAAAAGCAACTCCAAAACCTGCAGTACCTCATCCAGCAGAGAACATGTTCGTCGAGGACCTCACATCTATTCCTGAACAAGCACATTGGAATTGTGTACGTAAGGGAAAGATCCACGTTCTTGAGATCTTTGCAGGAAGTGCCAGATTTAGTCAATGCTGTGCGCTATCAGGTCTTAAGGTTGGGACTCCCGTAGACATCCGCACAGGATTCGATGTAAGGACATCCAAGGGACGACACATGGTCATGGAGATCATCAGGCAACAAGCACCTGATGTCATCCTTATGGCACCGGTCCGTGGACCATGGTCAAATATGCAGGGGAAAAGCGGAAACGCTACCTTCCCATGGTTGAGTTTGTGGCATCCATTGCGCGATATCAGTTGAAGCACAGAAGATACTTCATCATCGAAAATCCTCAGACATCCAGGATATGGTATCTGAAACGCATGCAACAATTGTTTTCAGATCTATCCGTGACCTGGGGAGATTTCCATTTCTGCGCACACGGACTTAAAGGTCCTGAATCCGGGCTCAGAAGTCTCAATTCCACGAGCTTGATGCACTGTCTACCTTCCGAGGTTATGAGACCGATCTTCAGAAGGTGTAAAAACTTTTCCAGCTCAGTCCAGCATGAACACCAACCCCTAGAGGGAAACGCTGGTACCTTCGGAAGCAGGACCAAACTGGCACAGGTGTATCCTTACCAGCTCTGTCAGGATCTCGCGCACATCCTGCGACACTTGCAGGTGAAACCGCTTGACAATGAGGTGTACCTCTTGGAGGGCCTTTTTGAACCATTCACCATCAAGCAGGTTGATATCCTGAGAAAAGAGATGGAAGCCATTGACAAGGAGTTCAACATGACCAGCAGCAGTCTTGCAGTCAGACTCCAAGACCTGCCGTTCAACAAGGACGTTCAACCATTAGTCATCCAGGATCCGCTAGTTCAGAAGTTCCAGAAGACGATGAAGCAGTACCCACCTGGGACTGAAATCGATATCTTCAAGCAAGATCCTAATGACTGGCGATGTCAGAACATGTGGAATGGCTGTAAGAAGTTGAGACACTTGTGCGTCTCATCCACTCAGTATGATGCACGCACCGCATACGTCCACACCATTGGCATTAATATGCCTATTACGTCACCTCCGGACGATGCAATCATATCCTTCTGGCAGCCTGATCAGCTGAATAGAATTTGGGTCTTGCCTGCATCAAAATGCAATTGGGAGAAGTATGATCCGAAGACGTGGCATGCTGTGATGTTTTCATCCGTGCATCAGTCGTTCACCGATGCGCCGGCTATCAGGCCGATGCCCATCGAGACGGATCCATTGGATCCAACGGATGCACTTCAACAACCTGACACGCAGCAGCCACCTGATCAACCGGACCATCCCATGCCTGATCCAAGACCTCCAACACCTCCGGACGAGAACATGTCAGATCCTCCTCCGGACATCAGCCTGATCATCCCATGCCGCCAGCACCACGCAGTGTGTCACCAGACAGTCCAGTGGACCCTCCACTACCGCCGCACGACAAGCCTGGCGGAGGAGATGCAGCGTTTTTTACGGCAAAAACAGTCCATTTCATCCTCAAGCCAATTCTTCCGACTGTCGTGGTACCTTCACCACCTGCGATTCTTACAAATCCCGAAGCAGAAGATGAAGACCTTGAACTGCCAACACTTGCGCAAGAAGAAACAACCGGCAGTCCATCAAAGAAGCAGAAGACTGGGAAGAGGAAGAAGAATCCAGATGACAATGGTGAGTCACCTGGGAATTCTCCCAGACATGATCCTGCATCTTCATCCAATTATAATCCGAACAATCCAGCGAATTTGCCGGTTCAATATGAAAGTGAGGAAGAGCTGATTCCTCATGTTCCAACCTCATCCGGCACTGGAAGTTCAGAAAGAACCATGAGATACACTGACCAGGAAGATGGAGATTCAGAAGACTCTCAGAGGACCAGATCCTACGATGATCACCAAGCTGATCTCGTTCTAGATGAAGCGCATTGGTCACTCATGACAGCCGAACAGAAGATCTGTGCGAACACCGGATCCTTTACGGTTCCGAGAGATATCGAAGGCAACCCTGTCCTTCTTGGACGTGTGAAAGGGACCTTCAGCCCATCGCCCCGATGCGGATTCTCTCATCAGAGATACACAGATCAGAATCATGTTGACCAGTTATGCAAGAACATGACCGACGATGACCGTGCACTCTTAGTTCTGTACTCATCCAAGCAAGAATCCTTGAAGGCTTCATCCACATCCGCACTCATTGGCAAGAAGCGGAAGGAAGCTACAGCCACGGAAATAAGAGCTTATCAGAAGCAATTCCTAGAAGCCAAACAGCTTGAGTGCAAATCATGGCTTGACAATGAAGTGTTCGACTTAGTCGATACACGCAAGATTCAGGTCAGGAACTGGGTCACCGGTCGCTGGGTTCTAACCCTGACGCGAGACAAAGATGGTAACTTCCTGAAGACCAAGGCTCGTTGGGTCCTCCGAGGCTTCCAAGACAAGCAGAAGAATGATCAGCAGACAGACAGTCCTGCTGCATCCAGGAGTGGTTTCCGCCTTGCAATCCAAGCAGCCTCAAATAAAGGCTGGAATGTATTCCACATGGATTTGAAGACAGCATTTCTCCAAGGCGAAGCATACGACCAGTCTCGTGACATCATTTGTCAGATACCTCCTGAAATGGGATATCCACCACACATTGGAGCGCGCATGAAGAAGCCTGCCTACGGGCACCCCGCAGATGGTGGAACATCCTTGACTCAGCACTTCGTTCATACGGACTGGTGCCAACCCGGGCAGACCGTTGTACATAAGCAGCTTCTGAAGCCCGCATTGGTGACTGAAAAGAAGTCATCCACAACTTTGGATCTCGAAGGAGCAGTTGATTACCTCATGGGTCCTGTTTCTGGTAACAATGCCAAGAATCGACAAGTTCATGGAGCCCTGTCTCTTCATGTAGATGATCTTCTTATGACGGGGGATGACGTGTTCGAGAAGGAAATCATGGGAAGACTTCGGAAAGATTTTCAGGTTGGTTCCGAGGACAAAAATGATTGCCTCTTCGTAGGACCGCGCATCCAATGGAAGCACGATGACAAGCACGGTTGGTACATCAATGTTCATCAGGATGTTGCCATGGACGAACTTCAGGAGATCACTTTTGACAAACACCTGAAGGACGACACTCCTCTTACTCCACAAATGCATACTGCATACAGAAGTGTCCTAGGTCAGATCAACTGGTTACAGTCGCGAACGCAGTTCCACATTGGTTATCAATTCTCCAGGTGTGCGTCCAAGGCATCATCACCGACCATTGAGGACGTTCGCGCCATTAATAAGACAGTCAGAACCATCAAAAGCATCCCGCTTAGCATGAGATTCTGGCCCCTTCGTGGCAAGACACGCATAGTTGGCTATCCAGATGCATCCTATCGCAACAACGAGGATAAGTCATCCCAACGTGCGCATGTTGTTTTTCTTGCAGAACAAAGAGATCTTCGCCAGGGCTCATCGAACTCGAGAGGCTCATTGGTCGACTATGAGACGCACAAGATCACCGCCACAACCATGTCCACTACTGTTGCAGAGTTGCACGGACGAATGCGTTGTTACGGTTCAGCATTATTTCTTCGCGGTCTCTGGTCAGACATAACCGGCGAAATTGCAGATGTACACATCCGCACTGATGCGAACCATCTTGTCACCACAGCATCCACAACACATCAACCGGAACAGAAAGAAGCAATGCATTTGATCCAGATGTTGAGAAAGGAAAGCAACATTGGACAGATGCACGACCTTGCACATGTACGGAGTGAAGATTGTCTGGCAGACTCGCTGACCAAGCATTCAGCTAAAGCAGACGATCTCATCAAGGCCGTCCTCACCGGCAATCTCTTGAATGTAGATTCACATCCACCTTTTCGAACCATGTTGCAGAACAAGGCATTCTTGGTTGAGTGGCTAGCGCACAACACGAAGCACGGACCCGACATCATTGCCTTTGCAGGAGTCGGTGTAGCAGAATCCATGCTTGCTTATTGGGGAACCTGGGCATGATCCGCATGTCCACGAATTCTGATGCATGAGTTTTTCCGTTTTGCATATTTTGAATTCCTCAATTCCGTGATGCGCGTGTTTGCGCTTGACCCATTTTGAATCTCAAGAAATATGTGTCTGCATCCGCAGCCACTTTCGGTTTACAACCAATCCGACCTTTGCAATCTTGTATGCTCGATCACTTCGAAGACATGCCCATTCTCAATATGATGTTCGGACGATCCAGCGCCGCGGCACCTGTGCCAAAGCCGATGATCAAGAGACGGGCATCACCGTTGAAGGAATCCCCTGCTCGTGATGAGGAAGATGAGACATCAGACTGCCCCATGGAGCAAGTCGCCGATGAGAATCCATCCGCCTCTCAACAACCCGAGAATGTCAACATGGAGCAGGTTGATTATGATCCAGATTCCGACGACGATGATTCAGACGAAGAATGGCATCCTCCCGCAGGAAGGCCTCTGTCAAAGGCGATGCCGCATCCGAAACTTGTTCCAAAGTCACCGCCACCAGCATTGAGGCTTGTCTCCAAGGTCAAGCCAGCACCAAAGAACATCCTGGATGAAGAGACGGAATCCGCCAATCATCCTGGTGATCGACCAGGCGACCAGTGATGCGACCTGTTCTCACATCCAATGATCGGTGGTTTGTAACATATGGATCGGATACAAACATCAGCCTCCAGAAGGAATCCGTACACCCCGAACCTTTCGGAAACTCAAAATTCCTGAGTTTTGTGTACGAGTACTACAGGGAATGCTCAACCACCCTCGATGTCAATCCGGATTTCCACTTCGTTCCTGAGCATGAGAGACCACATGGAGTTAAGGTATTCTGGTTGAAGGCCAGATTCAACGATTACTGGCAGCCAACACTCCAAGGTGAAGGACATCATGCGGAGAAGCACTACATGGACTTCACCAAGAAGGTCTACAGCATCTGCTGCTACACCAATGCTCAATCCGAAGTTTACGGAACCGACATCATCCCGATGGTATGCCACAATGGCAACATTGACCTCGAGAAGACCGTCCAGAATGTCGAACAGGTTTGCAAATACTTCAGCATGGATCCATCCAAGGCGAAACAGATCACAGATCTCATCCTCTGGCAAATTGAGAGAATGAGCAGATCACTTTCCGGATGTCTTCGACATGATCCAAGGCATGGAACCCATAAGGAATGCAAACGACCTGTGGACATGGGTCCTGATGGTTCCGTCGAGCTCTTCTCCTGATGGCTATGTTCCCGAGCTATGGAAAATCACGTTTCGAAATTGCATTCGTATTTCCATCCGTGGACGGGACATACAATGAGCGCAAGGCACGGGGAGAAATCGTTCCAAGGAATCGATGGATCGACAAGCTCAACACAAGATCCGCCCGATGGCAATGAATTCTATGTCGATCCGGAGATGGAGTTCTATGTGAGATGCAGCAGTGGACACACACGACAAGTCGAGATCCAATCCTTCGGACGACCCCTGTACTCTGAGCAGCAGAAAGAGCCTCATCACGACGAACCGGACTATGATCTACCGACGGAATCTATTCCGCCAAGTCCGCATCCGTCAAGATCCGAGGCGCCTCATGAAGATGAAGGCACAGCTCAGCCCAAGTACAGAATGCGAAGGCCGGCACCACCATCCATCGAAGAAGAGAGAAACATCAAGCCGTTCGCGAAGAAGCCCATCACATTCATGTTCCATGCAACCTATGGAAATCAGCTTTTCAGCGTCATGGAGCACGGGCTAAAATCTGGGAAATCCCAGTCAAACCCTTCGGGGAGAATGCACGTTCACATGGCACGCATCGATGACGTCATCCTTGACGACGACGAGTCAGAAGCCGCATTGACCCATGTGCCAGCAGGAAGAGATGCACTGTTGATCCTTGCATTCCTCAAGGACCAAGACTATGGCATCCGACTCTCCGAAGAGCGTACAGCATTGACAGACAAAACCATCGAGGCAAGAAACATCGTTGCAGCATTTGAACCTGATGGCAGCCTCATGGCGAGCAACAAGTGGATCATGAAGAAGCATCTCAGTCATGAAGACTATGAGATGTACGACACCAAGATCCGCGAATTTGCCGATGCCTTCTTCAATTATGTGAATTCCACCAAGCACAGCAAGGAAAAAGATACTTCCTCAGAGACCAAGAAGAGACGGCGTTCCACCGATCAGGACGAAGCTGAAGAAGAGACGATGGAACCCTCCGGGGAAAGGTCCGTCAAACCAAAGGTCACCGTGGAATATCACAATTCAGAGAACCTAGATGATTTCACCCAAGGACTCAGAGGAATTCGACACAGATATGAACAAAAAGGACGCAGAGGAAGAGCTCGCGGAGACCAAGGCTAACCTTTCCCGCTTCATGGACAAGTTCAACAAAGATCCAAGAAGAGCTCATCCTAACTTGACAGAGTGTGAGAGAGCCTCATTGGCACATGTCGATTCCGATGTCAATCTCGGAGAAGAAGAATTCTACTTCCCTCATCGAGGAGAATGTCCCACCATCGACGAGTACAAGCAAGCTCAACCAGGATCCGGATATCCAATCAAGCTTCCGCTTGGATTGAAGAAGCTCAGGTCACATGATGACCAGAACATCATCCGAGCCTCTGCCGATATCCTGGGATCGCTGATGCAGCCGACCGACCTTCCTCTGTGGACTATCTCAACATGCATGAGTTCACCTCATCCATAGCAATCAACATGCTTACCCTGAACCATGGAAACCTCACGAGGAGTCCAAAGCTGGACAACAGGGAGGTGCGCAACATGCCCATGAAGGATCGACCGATCGTAAAGATGATGATGCAAAACAGTGCACACATCTTATGCCTGAATGAAGCAGACGCATTCTTCAGTCCTAATGATGAGATATCCAGGCAGCTCATCAAGACGTTCATTCGACACGGTTACAAGGGCATCGTGATCTAGCAGTGGTCATCCAGACCGATCGCATGCTTTGTCCGTGGCGGACCTTCTGCAAGAGTGGAACTTCTGGCAAGACACAAATTCCACCAAGAGCCAGAATTGGGGAACCACATTCGGAATGTTCAGATGTTTCTTCGGAACTGAAGGAAGTTGCACTGATCCCGATACGAAATTCCGACCTCGGATTGTTTGGCAACTACAGGACCATCCATGTTTTCTGAATCCAAGAAGTACATTGGAAAGAGATTGCCAACACGCACCATTGTCCAAGGACATGGCCGAGACAAGGAGATCGTCGTTCTCCACACCGAGCAGAATGATGAGTTTCGTGGCATGCTCCCGAAATCATCCAACAAGTCACTCCATGAGTATGACGACCGCAACATAACGAGGGCAGATCTCCCATTCGCTACCATTGGAGTTTTCCACACCCATCCTTCAATCAGCCATGGAGCAGCAAGGGAAGATCTTCAAAATGAAATCATGCCGCTCGTGACCTTGTACCGATGCGATGCGATCACCGGAGACGCCAACAAATCAGCGAACACCTACAGCAAGCTCCAGCACGTCTTCAATCCGGCCAACGGTCTCGTGAACATCCTCATGAGAGAATATCAGAGACTGGAATGAAACGAAAGACTTGCCACTCGTGGACAGAATGGAGTATGCAATGGAGACTTCGTGCACCCTGAAATCCATTATCCGTCATCACCTGTACATGAAGTGTGGATCAGGATATGATCGAACATTCCCAGACGTGATGATGACTTCCGTATTTGGATGGGGCAAAACGAACATCCAGCAGGATTTCCGGAAGGACGAGATGAACGGCATGGACGATGAACAACTGGAGTTCATGCAGAACCATCCGGCCAAGGCCATATTCGATTACCAGGTCTCATCCGCAGAGCGCTTTAAGCACGTGAACAATGACATGTTCATGAATGGCTCTCAGGACTCCGACTCTCACAGTCCTCTCATGGTGCACATCCGCAGCAAATCTGCAACCAGCAAACGCAGCGCTGAGAGATACCAGGAGTACATCAAGAAGAAGCAACCCTGGACTTCGCAGGAGTACAAGGACTACAACAAGCAGTGGGGACGTCAGAAGCAGTGGAAGGACTATAGCAATTCGACCTGGAATGATTATGGAGACTATGGCAGTCAATCCGACAGCAGCCGCCGATGGTACCGTCGATCCGACTGACCATGAAGATTCATACGTTCAGCACCACGAACTCAATTCAGATGATTGATCCTCGCCGTCTACAAGACTATACCATGAGTGAGAGATCAATAGTTTCACAATCGTCCCTCGTGTACATAGCGTTGCACATCACCTTTTGATACATCTAGGTATCCCGAAAAGAAGCAGCACATAGTGTTTTCCATTTCGAAAGCCAAGACACTTCATCCGAGCAGAAAAGAGGATGAATCCGGCATTTTTAATACACATGGCTACGGCACACAGCATGGCTACAGCATACATCAAAGGCTACGGCCAAAGGCCATGAAGCCAATAGTATTTCATACTTAGTGCTGGAGATCAAAAGAAACTTGTGTCTGTTTTGTGGTTGTTTCCCAATCCAGTTGATCTCCCGCAACCATTTGGCTCAAGGCCCCTTTTGCGCATATCATTGTACCATCAATGATCGCGTGAAGCAAAAGAACCTTTGCAGGCCGCTTACAGGAGCATCCACAAGACAATCCACCAGGGACAATCCATCCTCCACAACCACATTGGCATATTGGACTCTCTCCGGACTAGATCCAGGGACCAACAACGACCTCTACTACCACAGGGTACCAGTGCCCTTCTGGGATAGGCACCTGGGGCAGTGGGCCTCAGGGGGGGGGGTGGGGGGGCGTACGCACGCAGACACACAGACATGGAAACACACCCCCACACACTGACACTTGGACGCGTCCCTAAAAAGGTGGCACTATACACTATGGCGAGACTTTCGTTTCAGCTGGCTTGGGAGAAACGTTTTCAACCAACTTCCAGTCAGCGTCGAGGCATTGCATGGTAAGAAGAGCTCCAAGCCGCATGTGCTTTTGCAGTGGCTAGCCGAAGCTTTTGCCAACTAAGACGCCTTGGAATGTGCCAAAAAAGTAGTTTTTGAGGAAGCTAAGCTACTCTTGCCAATATTGCATGATGCCAGCAATTACGGAGGGATTTATGTGAATGCCAGCGAATCGCACCAGGCGCCCAGTGGCGTTGTTCCCAAGTAATTTCCATAGTGTCCCTTGTGGAACTGAATGAAATAACTGTTGATTCCTTAGCCTCGGGCAACGCAAATCAAAAAGGAAGCTCCTGAGTGGAGATACAACTTTTCAGCCTGGAAACAGTGACGCCTTTTGCCTGCAAGCAGAATTGAAGCAGCTTCAAGTTTAGCATCGCAGGAGGCGCATGGAGAGGGCACAGCAAAAAAAATCCTTCCAGTTTCTTTGGAGATTGCTTGGTAGGCAACCAGCCTTTCTCAGCCTGTGCGCCACCAATAAGGCTGATGCCAGATCAGCCTGGCAACTGCCCGAAATGCACTCGGACAACGGAGTGGCCGGTGCTTATACGCAGCGCGCGACGTCTTTCCACTTCCCCATCCATCCCAGAGGACCGAGTTGCATCCTTTGCACAAAGCTCTCGTCCATTTTGCCACCATAGCTTGCCAGGCTCAAGTTGCCGCTGAGGCTGCGGAGACCGACACTGAGGATGAGGCGTGCAAAGCTAAGGCTCTGACTTCGGCTTCCGGTCTTGCTGCTTGAAGGTTCAAATCATCGATTCAGAAACGCAATCCACGCTGAGAGCGAGAAGCACCAAACGGGCCTCGCATTTTGGTTGCAAGCCCCACCAGGGAGACCTGTTTGTTGTGTTGTCGCGTCCACGAGCGACGTGAGGCTCGACGCTGGATGTGCCACTTGGAGTCATACAACTGGGCGCGCAAGTTGGATTCTGTCTTTGGCAAGCATGCGCTTCCGTCTTGCGCAAGAGACTTCGCTTTGCAATCCAAGGCAAAAGCGCCTAAGGCGCCTAAGGCGCCTAAGGCGCCTGAGGCGCCTGAGGCGCCTGAGTTGCCGAGTCCGGTGACGCCCAGCCCGAAGCCCGCGAAGGCTGAGGATGGCCCTGAGATCGAGAGGCCTTTGGCGCCGCGCCTCCGTGACCGGCTTGCCATGCGGTTGGGCGGAGGCTTGGTTATTTGAGCGCTGGTGCTGCAGCCTGAAGTGGGAGTTGCTTCCTTCACTAGCGTCACTAGCACCAGCGCGTTTTTGAATTCACGTGCTTGCAATCAGATTTGTACAATTCTGCGCAATTGCGTTCGCATGTTGGTTCCGTAAGTGCATTTTTGCAGGGTGCCGGTCGAGTGTTGGTGGTTGGCAGCTACTCGTTTGCAACGAGTTTTGTCGTCGAGTTCCAGTCTTATGAATGCGGGAGATACTGTGTCATCCTGACATGAAAGAGTCTTTGGCAGCTGAAGGCAGTCGCCCGCGAGGATTGAAAGCTGCTGCAGCTGCTGCACGCAGCACATTGGTTAGAGTTTCTCGCAGTCATGCAAGCTGTGACTTGGTGGCTGTCCAGACACAAGACTGTGGCATGCAGTGACTGTGGTTGCAAGTGCTCACTCACGTTGTGACAGTGTCATGCAAAGTTGCCGGTTCAGACATATGTGAGTGGATAGGCTCAAGGAAAGGATAGTTTCAGAGCGCATCGTCACTGCAGACAGAACGAAAGGCCATAGCTTGCGATCTCTTCCTTGTCTCTTCTCTCTCTCTCTCTCTCTCTCTCTCTCTTTCTTTGGCACACTCCGCGTGCCTGGAGTGGTGCCAACCATGCAATGGAGGACAGCTGGCCCCCCTTGGCGTATTGTTACTACTTGTGAAGGCGCTTTGCGTCTCTGACTCTTGGCCTTTATTGAAGGACTGAAGCCTCCCTTGTCCTTTTCCGCTTGCTCCGTTTTCTCTCTTTCTTCAGGTTCCTCACTTTTCCATATTTTGGCCACATCTCTTTTCCATTATTTTCCCTGATTTTTCCCTTTCTTGCGAGGAGCTCCGGGAGCTTTGGGCACTGGCGGAGCGCGGGCGCGTGGCTGAGGCGGAGCGCCGGCTGCGGCTCTGGGCCTCTGCATCGCTGCCGGGCACGAGCGGCGCCGCAAAATCAAACACGCCCGTAATTCTCCCCACACGTTCGACCCATTTGCAAGTTATTTTACGCATTTTAGACATGTGTCACGGACGCTTTGCATCCCTTGAATGTATCTAAGGTGCGGTTTTGGCAGCACTCTCCCTGCCCCCAAAGTACCAGGGCGTCGTCTTCCGCACCATGCTGCTGGCCACGATCAATGCAGATGAGCCGAGTGCTGCTGTCAGGTGTGGGAAGTTGATGCATGCAGGAATCCAGCTGTTAAACTGTTGGGTCATCAACGTTGCATGTGTTGCACTATTGCAGTTGTCATTCGCTCCCGACTGGCAGTCTTCAGCAACACCCCTGCAATCTGCCTCAGAAACCGTTCAGTTGTGCCTTGCCAGGTGGCTTACAGGCTTTGCCCGCCTACTTGATGGCTCTTCCAGCATGACCATAGAGACCGAGCAAGGCTGGATGTCCACAACATGCACTCTAATCTAATTGGTGATTCATGACACTTTGTATGCCATGTGTTTCAGTGCTACCCAATTTCAGGTGCGCCAGATGTTGGTCCCGATGGCACGGAAGTGCTGGGCCGGCTGCTAGGAAAGGTGCACGAGGGGACAGGAATGGCTGACAGGTCCCTCGGTGCCTTATGGCCTGGCCCATCCGGCCCATCCGGCCCATCCGGCCCATCCGGCCCATCCGGCCCATCCGGCCCATCCGGCCCATCCGGCCCATCCGGCCCATCCGGCCCATCCGGCCCATCCGGCCCATCCGGCCCATCCGGCCCATCCGGCCCATCCGGCCCATCCGGCCCATCCGGCCCATCCGGCCCATCCGGCCCATCCGGCCCATCCGGCCCATCCGGCCCATCCGGCCCATCTGGCCCATCCGGCCCATCCGGCCCATCCGGCCCATCCGGCATCCGGCCCATCCGCCCATCCGGCCCATCCGGCCCATCCGGCCCATCCGGCCCATCCGGCCCATCCGGCCCATCCGGCCCATCCGGCCCATCCGGCCCATCCGGCCCATCCGGCCCATCCGGCCCATCCGGCCCATCCGGCCCATCCGGCCCATCCGGCCCATCCCCAATGTTCAAGCTGTCGGCGTCTCCGCCTTTGTATCCGGAATCGATTGTTCGTGTTCAACTACATCAGATTCCCGTTCAAAGCATGACGCACCCTGTCTACCAGTTTTGGTTTCGCCAAGATGAAAGGTGACGGTATTGACTTGGCGCCCGTGCAAGTCCAACCAACCGACCCACTGACTTCTATTTGTACTGCGTACCATGCTGTACACGCGCCAGCACGAACCCAGGTGGTTTGCCGCCCTCGAGTTTGCCGGCCCGCTGGCAGAGCTTCTGCGACACCGTGCCTTGCTGGCTGCGCACGCTGGCAACACTCCTACCGTGGAAAGGCTCCATGACTTCATGCTGAGCACCGTACCAAGCACATGAGCCGCAGACCTCATGGCGGAATTTGATGACTTCTTGCTGCATCAAATAGCATGTCATTGTATTTTACTTTAGAGCCTCCGGCTCAGTCCGCCGTCCTCCTTCCCTTTTCTCCTTTTCTCCCTTTTCTCCTTCCTCCTCTCTCCCTTGTCTCCCTTGTGTGTTCTGTCGTCCTTTCTCCCTCCGTCTGCTCCCCACCCTCCCCATCCCCCCAAGCCTCTCTCTCCCCAATCTCCCTCTCTCGTATGTATATATGTATGCATGCATGCATGCATGCATGTAATGTATGTAATGTATGTATGTAATGTATGTAATGTATGTATGTCTGTATGTATGTATGTATGTATGTATGTATGCATGTATGTATGTAATGTAATGTATGTATGTATGTATGTATGTATGTATGTATGTATGTAATGTATGCATGCATGTATGTATGTATGTATGTATGTATGTATGTATGTATGTATGTATGTATGTATGTATGTATGTATGTATGTATGTATGTATGTATGTATGTATGTATGTATGTAATTAATGTATGTAATGTATGTATGTATGTATGTATGTATGTATGTATGTATGTATGTATGTATGTATGTATGTATGTATGTGTATGTATGTATGTATGTATGTATGTATGTATGTATGTATGTATGTATGTATGTATGTATGTATGTATGTATGTATGTATGTAATGTAATGTATGTATGTATGTAATGTGTGTATGTATGTATGTATGTATGTATGTATGTATGTATGTATGTATGTATGTATGTATGTATGTAATGTAATGTATGTATGTATGTAATGTATGTATGTATGTATGTATGTATGTATGTATGTATGTATGTATGTATGTATGTATGTATGTATGTATGTATGTATGTATGTATGTATGTATGTATGTATGTATGTATGTATGTATGTATGTATGTATGTATGTATGTATGTATGTATGTATGTATGTATGTATGTATGTATGTATGTATGTATGTATGTATGTATGTATGTATGTATGTATGTATGTATGTATGTAATGTATGTATGTATGTATGTATGTATGTATGTATGTATGTATGTATGTATGTATGTATGTATGTATGTATGTATGTATGTATGTATGTATGTATGTATGTAATGTAATGTAATGTAATGTAATGTAATGTAATGTAATGTAATGTGTATGTATGTATGTATGTATGTATGTATGTATGTATGTATGTATGTATGTATGTATGTATGTAATGTATGTATGTATGTATGTATGTATGCATGCATGTATGTATGTATGTATGTATGTATGTATGTATGTATGTATGTATGTATGTATGTATGTATGTATGTATGTATGTATGTATGTATGTATGTATGTATGTATGTATGTATGTATGTATGTATGTATGTATGTATGTATGTATGTATGTATGTATGTATGTATGTATGTATGTATGTATGTATGTATGTATGTATGTATGTATGTATGTATGTATGTATGTATGTATGTATGTATGTATGTATGTATGTATGTATGTATGTATGTATGTATGTATGTATGTATGTATGTATGTATGTATGTATGTATGTATGTATGTATGTATGAATGTATGTATGTATGTATGTATGTATGTATGTATGTATGTATGTATGTATGTATGTATGTATGTATGTATGTATGTATGTATGTATGTATGTATGTATGTATGTATGTATGTATGTATGTATGTATGTATGTATGTATGTATGTATGTATGTAATGAATGTATGTAATGTATGTATGTATGTATGTATGTATGTATGTATGTATGTATGTATGTATGTATGTATGTATGTAATGTATGTATGCATGTATGTATGTATGTATGTATGCGTATGTATGTATGTATGTATGTATGTATGTATGTATGTATGTATGTATGTATGTATGTATGTATGTATGTATGTAATGTATGTAATGTAATGTATGTAATGTATGTAATGTATGTAATGTAATGTAATGTATGTAATGTATGTATGTATGTATGTATGTATGTATGTATGTATGTATGTATGATGTATGTATGTATGTATGTATGTATGTATGTATGTATGTATGTATGTATGTATGTATGTATGTATGTATGTATGTATGTATGTATGTATGTATGTAATGTATGTATGTAATTTAATGTAATGTAATGTAATGTAATGTAATGTAATGTAATGTAATGTAATGTATGTATGTATGTATGTATCCACAGGACGTCCAAAAACACCATTTTTTTTGCAGATTTTCGGCAAAAGGATGCAGGAAGCCCAAGCCAGCAAAAAGGCCGGCAGGGGGAATCGAGCCTGGGACCCCTGTTTTGCGACACCGGCTCCCCGAAGACTACGTTTAGTGGAACGTCATCAAATTGCCGCGCGGCGCGTGGGGGACCCCTTGTGTTCTGTTTTCCAGACCATTGATCTCCCGCAACATTTGGCTCAGGGCCCCTTTTGCAGAATCGCGACCATCCGAGCGTGAGGACAAAAGAGCCATTGCAGGCCGCTTAAAGGATTATCCACAAGACAATCCACCAGGGACAATCCATCCTCCAATCATCCATTATTGGCATATTGGACTCTCTCCGAAATAGATCCAGGGACCAACAACGACCTCAACTACCACAGGGTTCCAGTTCCCTCCGGGGATAGGCAGCTGGGGCAGTGGGCCTCAATTTGTGGTAGCGGAGCGGGTTTTCCGCAGAGATCCAAGGGAAGATGTCATCAGATGGAGAAGGCTTCATGGAAGCCTATACAAGTTCGGCAAAGCCGAGCTACACGGAGGAAACACTTAATTTATCGATGACCGCCAAGCAGCCGCCATCGTACGACGGAAAAGTCAGCTGGTTCAGGTATGAAGAACTCGTGGACAACTGGGTGACCATCACAACGGTGGAAGCACCAAAGAGAGGACCTCTCCTGAAGAGCCGACTTACAGGAGATGCATATATGTACAAGGCAGTCCTGCAAAATGACCTTTTGCAAGATCCTGATGAAGGAGTCAACTATTTCAAGAACACGCTGAAGAAGTACTTTTTGAAAGGTGCGACCAACGTGTATCTGTACAGACTCCTCAGTTTCTTCAACCACAGAAGGCAGAACCAAGAGTTCCTCATTTTCGAAATCCTTCTCATGAGATTGAAGGCAGCATGGATGGACTTGATGCCAATCTTTACGGCACAGTCTCCATCATGTCGACAGTCCGTTCAGGACGCAAATGCAAGAACAATTGCTCGACATCAGCAAGCAGCCGGTGCTCGAGCACCGCCTCCAGCCCTGCTCAATGAGGACGATCCTACAGTCCTCAGACAGTATATCCAAGGAATGCAGGACAGACAGCGGGACGCATGTCCCTTCGGGGATAATCTCATTGCACAGTTTTTTCATCATTCAAAGTGAGTTGTCAGATCAACAAAGAGAACGACTCACAAGTGCAATGTCATTGAGAAACATCTCACTCGAGAATTATTCCTAGGACATCGATCCAAGATCCATCCATCCGACCTCAAGGAGGCAATCAAACAAGGTGAATATGAAGGAGAAGAAGGCTTCTGGGTTGAGGATGAAGAAGGACTTGAAGGATTCATGTCAAACAACGACGAAGAGACGTTCTGGGTCCTCGAGGAGAACGATGCGTTCATAGCAAGAAAAGTGTCGGGGCGGAACTTCAAGTTCAAGAAGAGAAAAGGAAAAGGAAAATCAGGAAACAAGAAGGGCAGTCCCCAACGAGGTGGCTTCAAACCCTTCAGAAAAAGCGGTTCTGGCGGAAAGGCCAATATGGCCAACGAAGACTATGATCCCTACGACCAGGCATATTGGAAGAAGGGAAAGAAAGGAAAATCAAAATTCCAATATCCCTATGACGGAAACAAAGGTTATCCATCCTATGAGAGTGGCAAAGGAAAGAGCGGACAAGAAAAAGGAAAATCCAAGACGTTCGCAGCCACCGCAGAGAAGACGGAGGAGCAGCCGCCATCCAGCAGACTGCACCATCCATAGAGCCTACCTATGCCGGTTGGACAGACCAAGATTGGGATCAATCATGGACATGGAACGAACATGGCTGGTACTCATCCCATGAGACATCCAGCACAGGACAAGCGTTAATGGCATTCCATGATGCATATGAGTATCCTGGAAAAAAGGCCATCCACGAGACGCTGATCCAATCAGATACAGTTTCAGAACACAATCTGTCCGTCACAACAAATCACAGGTTTTTGGCAACAAAGCTGATGGCGCCTGTCATCAACCCTCAGCACAACCCGACCTATGCGATTCTGGACAATGGATGTACCAGATCTATGGGCAGCTGGCATGCAATCCAGCGTTTTACCAAGGCAATCGAACCAACGAAGGACATCATCTCCTACATCCCGGCCGAGACCAAGTTCACTTTTGCAAACGGAGAGACCGCCAGGGTAAATTGGACCCTGCATCTTCGATATCACACAACTCCTCCGCGCAGTACTAACATCGACGTCCTTGAACAAGGAACTGTACCGATCCTTCTCAGCATCAGCCAGATGCGGAACCTCTACATGACCATCGAGCACACACCTCAATGTGACAAGATCACATGCAAGGCCTTTGGCATCCTCACCAACTATGTCTATGACGATGATAACAGCATCAAATTTCCCTCCGGGGATCTCACCAGGAGCGAAACTGTTTGTGCAGCAAAATCATCCGAGACAATTGAGGACCTAGCAACTCCTAAGATCATTGGGTCTCAAAAGCAGGACCATTGGATCCTTGACAAGAAGAACAAGCAGCTCATCCGTGTGCACATCACGCCCTGAAAGGCGCTGTTCACACCAAATGGAGCCAAGGAATGTCCAATCAACCCTGATCACATTAGCCGAGAACGTACCGCGGAAATCATTGATGCATCCGCACATAGAGATCCAGATATTTTGGAAGACAATTGGAGACTTACATCCCAGGCAAATAAACCAATGATCAACCTGTGGATAGGTAAGACCATTTTCACCTTCTCGGACAATTCGCTGAAAGACGAAGAAGCAGGTTCAGGATCGGCAGCAGACAGGATCATCGACAAGAGGGGCCAGTCGACTATTGAGCCAGATCCTTTCGCACCATCCTCAGAAGAACCAACATCGCTTCCGCTTGCCCTAGGCAGAATCCACAAGCGATTGTCAAATCCAGAAGAGTTGAAGAAACTCCACCTGCAGCATCATCACATGACCACAGATCAATTTCGATTTAGAACCCGAGCACTTCATTTGCCGAAATCAACATTCGATCTATTTGACAAGATCCGAAGTGAGTGTGAAGTTTGCCAAGTGGCGAAACATGCACCATCACGAAGCAAGACAAGCGGACTTCGAGCGGACACCTTTGGTGACATGACATTCATTGATCACTGTCAAGTTCCTCTTGGAACTGGAGAACACATCATTGTTTTTGTCATCCTGGATGGAGCAACAACATTGCTCACTGCAGAGGCAGTGACAACTACGCAAGAAGTCGAGAACATCACTGTCCTCCGGAACTATTTTGACCAGTACCACTTGCAGCCCAAATCAGTTGTCGCAGATCAAGCCTTCATGACAGATACATGGGAACATTTCTATCAGTCCCTTGACATCACTCCGATATCTTTGGGACCGAAATACACCATGGCCAAATCGAGCTGAAGCAGCAGTTCGACTCCTGAAGGCACAACTCAAGATCATGCTGAGTTCCATCAAAGCAGGCACTGCACCTGCAACACTGAAGAAAGTGACCTACAGGCAGCTAGTGAAGGCCGCTGCAACTGTCAGGAATCAGACCGTCACCTACGGGGGAGTAACTCCATTGGAGCTCGCATTCGGAAGACGACCAGCAGATCTCATCCAACTCGATGCCGCAACTCCAACTCAGTTGACGATTGACAGGAATGAAGAAGAGATGACAGCCATCCAGATCAAGCAGCTGTCAAAGCAAGCTTTCCAAGAAGCACGTCAATCCGAGGACATCCGACGAGACCTTGCTCAAAATCTCCGAATGAGTTCAAAGCCTCTTCAGGTGAAGGACAAGGTATTTTACTGGCAGGAAGACAAATCCAAGATTCGTTCCTATGGAAGCAAGGGAGGAATATGGCTAAAGGGAAAAGTCATTTCCATTGAAGGAGCGATGGTAGGACTTGATCTTGGGACTCGACTCATCAAGGTTAACATGACGAAGCTCAGGAAGGATGAGACCATCCCTCCGCGGAAACCCGGAATTGACCTTCTGTTACCTGAAGAGCGAGAATCCTTGCAGAAGGAGCAACCAGGCTCCTCTGTAGATAACAAGAAAAAGGAATCATCCGCACCTCCTAAGCCAAGATCCTCAGTGCCATTACGTATGTACCTCATCCAGCAGAAAACATGTTCGTCGAGGACCTCACATCCATTCCTGAACAAGCACATTGGAATTGTGTAGGGAAAGATCCACGTTCTCGAGATCTTTGCAGGAAGTGCCAGATTCAGTCAATGCTGTGCACTGTCAGGTCTTAAGGTTGGGACTCCCGTGGACATCCGCACAGGATTCGATGTAATGACATCCAAGGGACGACGCACGGTCATGGAGATCATCAGGGAACAAGCACCTGATGTCATCCTTATGGCACCGGTTTGTGGACCATGGTCAAATATGCAGAACATCCAGCAAGACCAACAAAAGGTGGGGGAAAAGCGGAGACGCTACCTTCCCATGGTTGAATTTGTGGCACCCATTGCGCGTTATCAGTTGAAGCACAGAAGATACTTCATTCTCGAAAATCCTCAGACGTCCAGGATATGGTATCTGAAATGCATGCAACATTTGTTTTCAGACCCATCCGTGACCTGGAGAGATTTCCATTTCTGTGCATACGGATTAAAAGATCCTGAATCCGGGCTCAGAAGTCTCAAGCCCACGAGCTTGATGCACTGTTTACCTTCCGAGGTTATGAGACCGATCTTCAGAAGGTGTAAAAATTTTCCAGCTGAGTCAAGCATGAACACCAACCCTAGAGGGAAATGCTGGTACCTTCGGAAGCAGAACCAAACTGGCACAGGTGTATCCTTACCAGTTCTGTCAGGATCTTGCGCACATGATCTTACGACACTTGCAGGTGAAACCGCTTGACAATGAGGTGTACCTCTTGGAGGACCTTTTTGAACCATTCACCATCAAGCAGGTTGATATCCTGAGAAAGGAGATGGAAGCCATTGACAAGGAGTTCAACATGACCAGCAGCAGTCTTGCAGTCAGAATCCAAGACCTGCCGTTCAACAGCCCCACAGCCCAGCAACCGAACAACCAACAGCCCAAGCAACAGCCCAGCAACCCAACAGCCCAACAACCAACAGCCCAACAGCCCAACAAGCCCACAGCCCAACAGCCCCACAGCCCAGCAACCCAACAGCCAACAGCCCAAGCAACAGCCCAGCAACCCAACAGCCCAACAGCCAACAGCCCAACAGCCCAACAAGCCCGCAGCCCAACAGCCTAACAGCCCCACAGCCCAGCAACCCAGCAACCAACAGCCCAAGCAACAGCCCAGAAACCCAACAGCCCCAACAACCAACAGCCCAAAAGCCCAACAAGCGCCCCACAGCCCAGAAACCCAACAACCAACAGCCCAAGCAACAACCCAGCGACCCAACAGCCCAACAACCAACAGCCCCAACAACCAACAGCCCAACAGCCCAACAAGCCCAACAGCCCCACAGCCCAGCAACCCAACCAACAGCCCAACAGCCCAACCACCCCACAGCCCGCAACCCAACAACCAACAGCCCAAGCAACAGCACAGAAACCCAACAGCCCAACAACCAACAGCCCAACAGCCCAACAAGCCCAACAGCCTAACAGCCCCACAGCCCAGCAACCCAACAACCAACAGCCCAAGCAACGTTGGTCTGTTGGGTTGCTGTGCTGTTTCCTGGGCTGTTGGTTGTTGGGTTGCTGGGCTGTGGGGTTGTTGGGCTGTTGGGCTGTTGGTTGGGTTGCTGGGCTGTGGGGCTGCTAGGCTGTGGCTGTTGGTTGTTGGGTTGTTGGGTTGCTGGGTTGTTGCTTGGGCTGTTGGTTGTTGGGTTTCTGGCTGTGGGCTGTTGGGTTGTTGGGCTGTTGGTTGTTGGGGCTGTTGGGTTGCTGGGCTGTTGGGCTGTTGGGGCTGTTAGGCTGTTGGGCTTGTTGGGCTGTTCAGTCGTCTGTTTCCTCTCCCCTTGGGTCTGTTCCACCGTTCCTTCCCTTTGTGTGTGTCTGTGTTTCTGTGTTTCTGTGTTTGTGTTTGTGCGTTTGTGTGTGTTGTGTGTTTGTGCTTGTGTGTGTGTTTGTGTGTTTGTGTGTTTGTGTTTGTGTGTCTGTGTTTGTGTTTGTGTGTGTTTGTGTTTGTGTTTGTGTGTTTGTGTTTGTGTGTGTGTTTGGTTTTTGTGTTTGTGTGTGTGCTTGTGTTTGTGTGTTTGTGTTTGTGTTTGCGTGCTTGTGTTTTTGTGTTTGTGTTTGTGTGCTTTTGTGCTTGTGTGTTTGTGTTTGTGTGTTTGTGTTTGTGTGTTTGTGTTTGTGTGTTTGTGTTGGTGTTGGTGTTTGTATGTTGTTTTTGTTTGTGTTTGTTTGTGTGTGTGTTTGTGTCTGTGTGTTTGTGTGTTTGTGTTTGTGTGTTTGTGTTTGTGTGTTTGTGTTTGTGTGTGTTTGTGTGTTTGTGTGTTTGTGTGTTTGTGTGTTTGTGTTTGTGGTTTGTGTTTTTGTGTTTGTGTGTATTTGTGTGTGTTTGTGTGTTTATGTTTGTGCGTGTGTTTGTGTGTTTGTGTTTGTGTTTTTGTGTTTGTGTTTGTCTGCTTGTGTTTGTGTTTGTGTTTGTGTTGTGTGTCTGTGTTTGAGTCTGTGTGTTTGTGTGTGTGTTTGTGTGTTTGTGTGTGTTTGTGCTTGTGTGTTTGTGTTTGTGTGTTTTTGTTTGTGTGTTTGTGTTTGTGTGTTTGTGTTTGTGTGTCTGTGTTTGTGTGTTTGTGTGTGTGTGTTTGTGTTTGTGTTTGTGTGTGTTTGTGTGTGTTTGTGTGTGTTTGTGTGAGTGTGTTTGTGTGTCTGTGTTTGTGTGTGTTTGTGTGTGTTTGTCTGTTTGTGTTTGTGTGTTTGTGTGTGTGATTGTGTCTTTTGTGTTTGTGTGTTTGTGTTTTTGTGTTTGTGTTTGTGTGCTTGCGTTTTTGTGTCGGTGTTTGTGTGTTTTTGTGCTTGTGTGGTTGTGTTTGTGTGTTTGTGTTTGTGTGTGTGTTTGTGTGTTTGTGTGTTTGTGTTTGTGTGTTTGTGTTTGTGTGTTTGTGATTGTGTGTTTGTGTTGGTGTTGGTGTTTGTGTGTGTTTGTGTGTGTTTGTGTGATTTTGAATCTCAAGAAATATGTGTCTGCCTCCGCAGCCACTTTCGGTTTACAACCAATCCGACCTTTGCAATCTTGTATGCTCGATCACCTCGTTGACATGCCCATCCTCAACCTGATGTTTGGACGATCCGGCGATGCGGCACCTGTGCCAAAGCCGATGATCAAGAGTCGGGCGTCACCATTGAAGGAATCCCCTGCTCGTCATGAGGAAGATGAGACATCCGATTGCCCCATGGAGCAAGTCGCTGATGAGAATCCATCCGCCTCTCAACAACCCGAGAATGTCAACATGGAGCAGGTTGATTATGATCGAGATTCCGATGACGATGATTCAGATGAAGGGCATCCTTTCGCAGGAAGGCCTTTGTCAAAGGCGATGCCACATCCGAAACTTGTTCCAAAGTCACCGCCACCGACATTGAGGCTTGTCTCCAAGGTCAAGCCAGCGCCAAAGAACACCCTGGATGACGAGACGGAATCCGACAATCATCCTGGTGATCGACCTGCACTTCCAAGGCGACCAGTGATGCGGCCTGTTCTCACATCCAACGATCGGTGGTTTGTAACATATGGATCGGATACGAACATCAGCCTCCAGAAGGAATCCGTGCACCCAGGACCTTTCGGAAACAAAATTCCTGAGTTTTGTGCACAAGTACTACAAGGAATGCTCAACCATCCTCGATGTCAATCCGGACTTCCACTTCGTTCCTGAGCACGAGAGACCACATGGAGTTAAGGTAGATCCGTCGAGCTCTATGACGCATTGACCTGTATCACACATGCCAGGAACTTCATTGGAAATAAGCCAGGACTTCTCTTGATGGCTATGTTCCCGAGCTATGGAAAATCACGTATCGAAATTGCGTTCGTATTTCCATCCGTGGACGGGACATATAATGAGCGCAAGGCACGGGGAGAAATCGTTCCAAGGAATCGATGGATCGACAAGCTCAACACCAGATCCGCACAAAATGCACTCAGGCCCGATGGCAAGGAATTCTGTGTTGATTCAGAAATGGAGCTCTATGTGAGATGCAACAGCGGACACACACGACAAGTCGATATCCAATCCTTTGGACGACCCCTGTACTCTGAGCAGAAAGAACCTCATTACGACGAACCGGACTATGATCTACCAACGGAATCCATTCCGCCAAGTCCGCATCCGTCAAGATCCGAGGCACCTCATGGAGATGAAAGCACAGCTCAGCCCAAGTACAGAATGCGAAGGCCGGCGCCACCATCCGTTGAAGAAGAGAGAAGGATCAAGCCGTTCTCGAAGAAGCCCATCACGTTCATGTTCCATGCAACCTATGGAAGTCAGCTCTACAGCATCATGGAGCACGGGCTCAAATCTGGGAAATCCCAGTCAAACCCTTCGGGGAGAATGCACGTCCACATGGCATGCATCGATGACGTCATCCTCGAAGACGATGAGTCAGAAACCGCATTGACCCATGTGCCAGCAGGAAGAGATGCACTGTTGATCCTTGCATTTCTCAAGGACCAAGACTATGGCATCCGCCTCTCCGAAGAGAGAACAGCGTTGACAGACAAAACCATCGAGACAAGAAACATTGTTGCAGCATTTGAACCTGATGGCAGCCTCATGGCGAGCAACAAGTGGATCATGAAGAAGCATCTCGATCATGAAGATTACGAGATGTACGACACCAAGATCAGCGAATTCGCCGACGCTTTCTTCACGTATGTGAATTCCACCAAGCACAACAAGGAAAAAGATACTTCCTCAGAGACCAAGAAGAGACGGCATTCCACCGATCAGGACTCCACTGAAGGAGAAATGATGGAGCCCTCCGGGGAAAGATCCGTCAAGCCGAAGGTCATCGTGGAATATCACAATTCAGAGAACCTAGATGAGTTCATCCAAGAACTCAAGGGAATCTATCTCGAAACAGATATGAACAAAAAGGACGCAGAGGAAGAGCTCGCGGGGATCAAAGAAGAACTCACCCGCTTCATGAACCAGTTCAACAAAGATCCAAGAAGAGCTCATCCCAATTTGACAGAGTGCGAGAGAGCCTCATTGGCACATGTCGATCCTGATGTCAATCTCGGTGAAGAAGAATTCTACTTCCCTCATCGAGGAGAATGTCCCACCGTTGACGAGTACAAGCAAGCTCAACCAGGATCCGGATATCCGATCAAGCTACCGCTTGGATTGAAGAAGCTCAGGTCACAAGATGACCCGAAAATCATCCGAGCTTATGCCGATATCCTGGGATCGCTGACGCAGCCGACTGACCGTCCTTCCGTGGACTATCTCAACATGCATGAGTTCACCTCATCCATAGCGACCAACATGCTTACCCTGAACCATGGAAACCTCACAAAGAACCCAAAGTTGGACAACAGGGAGGTGTACAACATGCCGATGAAGGATCGGCCGATCGTCAAGATGATGATGCAGAACAGTGCACACATCTTATGCCTGAATGAAGCAGACGCATTCTTCAGTCCGAATGATGAGAAATCCAGGGAGCTCATCAAGACGTTCATCCGATATGGTTACAAGGGCATCGTGATCAAGCAATGGTCATCCAGACCGATCGCGTGCTTTGTCCGCGGCGGACCCTCTGCACGAGTGGAACTTCTGGCTGTTTCTTCGGAACTAAAGGAGATGGCACTGATCCCGAATACGAAATTCCGACCTCGGATTGCTTGGCAACCACAGGAACATCCATGTTTACTGAACCAAAGAAGTACATTGGATCGAGATTGCCAGCACGCACCATTGTCCCAGGACATGGCCGAGACAAGGAGATCGTCGTTCTCCACATCGAGCAGAGTGATGAGTTTCATGGTATGATCCCGAAATCATCCGACAAGTCATTCCACGAGTATGACGACCGCCACGTAACGAGGGCAGATCTACCATTCGCAACCGTTGGAGTCTTCCACATCCATCCTTCACTTAGCCATGGAGCAGCAAAGGAAGATCTTCAGAATGAAATCATGCCGCTCGTGACCTTGTACCGATGCGATGCGATCACCGGAGACGCAACAAATCGGCGAACACCTACAGCAAACTCCAGCATGTCTACAATCCGACCAACGGTCTCGTGAACATCCTCATGAGAGCATATCAGAGACTGTGGAACGCAACGAAGAATTTGCCACTCGTGGACAGAATGGAGTATGCAATGGAGACTTCGTGCACCCTGAAATCCATTGTCCGTCATCACCTGCACATGAAATGCGGATCAGGTTTTGATCGAACATTCCCAGATGTGATGATGACTATCGTATTTGGACGGGGCAAAACGAACATCCAGCAGGATTTCCGGAAGGTCGAGATGAACGGTATGGATGATGAACAACTGGAATTCATGCGGAACCATCCAACCAAGGCCATATTCGATTACCAGGTCTCATCCGCAGAGCGCTACAAGCACGTGAACAATGAAATGTTCATGAATGGCTCGCAGGACTCCGACTCCCACAGTCCTCTCATGGCTTACATCCGCAGCAAGTCTGCAACCAGTAAACGCAGCTCTGAGAGATACCAGGATTACGTCAAGAAGAAGCAATCATCCTGGACCACGCAGGAATACAAGGACTACAACAAGCAGTGGGGACATCAGAAGCAGTGGAAGGACTATAGCACTTCGACCTGGAATGATTATGGAGACCATTGCAGTCAATCCGACAGCAGCCGCCGATGGTATCGTCGATCCGACTGACCATGAAGATACGTTCAGCACCACGAACAATCCAGATGATTGATCCCCCTCGTCTACAAGACTATACCATGAGTGAGAGATCAATAGTTTCGCAATTGTTCCGCGTGTACATAGCGTTGTACATCACCCTTTGATACATTTAGGTATCCAAAAATGGCTACGGCACACATCAAGGCTACGGTCAAAGGCCATGAAGCCAATAGTATTTCATACTTTGTCAAGGGCCCCTTTCGCATAATCACGACCATCCGAGCGTGAGGACAAAAGAGCCATTGCAGGCCTCTTACAGGATTATCCACAAGACAATCCACCAGGGACAATCCATCCTCCAATCATCCATTACTGGCATATTGGACTCTCTCCGGAATAGATCCAGGGACCAACAACGACCTCAACTACCACAGGGTTCCAGTTCCCTTCGGGGATAGGCACCTGGGGCAGTGGGCCTCAATTTGTGGTAGCGGAGCGGGTTTTCCGCAGAGATCCAAGGGAAGATGTCATCAGATGGAGAAGGCTTCATGGAAGCCTATACAAGTTCGGCAAAGCCGAGCTATACGGAGGAAACACTAAATTTATCGATGACCGCCAAGCAGCCGCCATCGTACGACGGAAAAGTCAGCTGGTTCAGGTATGAAGAACTCGTGCACAACTGGGTGACCATCACAACGGTGGATGCACCAAAGAGAGGACCTCTCCTGAAGAGTAGACTCACAGGAGATGCATATATGTACAAGGCAGTCCTCCAAAATGACCTTTTACAAGATCCTGATGAAGGAGTCAACCATTTCAAGAACACGCTGAAGAAGTACTTTTTGAAAGGTGCGACCAACGTGTATCTGTACAGACTCCTCAGTTTCTTCAACCATAGAAGGCAGAACCAAGAGTTCCTCATTTTTACCTCAAAATTCGAAATCCTTCTCATGAGATTGAAGGCAGCATGGATGGACTTGATGCCCGTTCTCACGGCACAGTCCCCATCATTTTGACAGTCCGTACAGGACGCAAATGCAAGAACAATTGCTCGACATCAGCAAGCAGCCGGTGTTCGAGCACCGCCTCCAGCCCTGCCCAATGAGGACGATCCTACAGTCCTCAGACAGTATATCCAAGGAATGCAGGACAGACAGCTGGACGCATGTCCCTTCGGGGATAATCTCATTGCACTGTTTTTTCATCATTCAAAGTGAGTTGTCAGATCAACAAAGAGAACGACTCACAAGTGCAATGTCATTGAGAAACATCTCACTCGAGAATTATTCCTATGAGATGCTGAAGACGCACTACCATGAACTCTTCATCACAACGAGGACATCGATCCAAGATCCATCCATCTGACCTCAAGGAGGCAACCGAAGTAACGCATTCTTCATCATCGAGCACGGTGAATATGAAGGAGAAGAAGGCTTCTGGGTTGAGGATGAAGAAGGACTTGAAGGATTCATGTCAAACAACGATGAAGAGACGTTCTGGGTCCTCGAGGAGAACGATGCGTTCATAGCAAGAAAAGTGTCGGGGCGGAACTTCAAGTTCAAGAAGAGAAAAGGAAAAGGAAAATCAGGAAACAAGAAGGGCAGTCCCCAACGAGGTGGCATCAAACCCTTCAGAAAAAGCGGTTCCAACGAAAACTATGATCCCTACGACCAGGCATATTGGGGAAAAGGCAAAGGAAAGAAGGGAAAGAAAGGAAAATCAAAATTCCAATATCCCTATGATGGAAACAAAGGTTATCCATCCTATGAGAGTGGCAAAGGAAAGAGCGGACAAGAAAAAGGAAAATCCAAGACGTTCGCAGCCACCGCAGAGAAGACGGAGGAGCAGCCCGCCATCCAGCAGACTGCACCATCCATAGAGCCTACCTACGCCGGTTGGACAGACCAAGATTGGGATCAATCATGGACATGGAACGAACATGGCTGGTACTCATCCCATGAGACATCCAGCACAGGACAAGCGTTAATGGCATTCCATGATGCATATGAGTATCCTGGGAAAAAGGCCATCCACGAGAAGCTGATCAAATCAGATACAGTTTCAGAACACAATCTGTCCGTCACAACAAATCATCAACCCTCAGCACAACCCGACCTATGCGATTCTGGACAATGGATCTACGCAATCCAGCGTTTTACCCAGGCAATCGAACCAATCTCCTATGAGTACATCCCGGCCGAGACCAAGTTCACTTTTGCAAACGGAGAGACCGCCAGGGTAAATTGGACCCCGCATCTTCGATATCACACAACTCCTCCGTGCAGTACCAACATCGACGTCCTTGAGCAAGGAACTGTACCGATCATTCTCAGCATCAGCCAGATGCGGAACCTCTACATGACCATCGAGCACACACCTCAATGTGACAAGGTCACATGCAAGGCCTTTGGCGTGAACCGTCAAGCAGTTCCATTATCCGGTACACGACATGCACTCGTCGATCTCGCTGGAGTTGCAAGAGTGAAGGCGCATGGAGAAATTGCTCACAAGGGCCTCATCAACTATGTCTATGACGATGATAGCAGCATCAAGTTTCCCTCCGGGGATCTCACCAAGAGCGAAACTGTTTGTGCAGCAAAATCATCCGAGACAAAGGAGGACCTAGCAACTCCTAAGATCATTGGGTCTCAAAAGCAGGACCATTGGATCCTTGACAAGAAGAACAATCAGCTCATCCGTGTGCGCATCGCGCCGCGGAAGGCGCTGTTCGCACCAAATGGAGCCAAGGAATGTCCAATCAATCCTGAACACATTAGCCGAGAACGTACCACGGAAATCATTGATGCACCCGCAGGTGGAGATCCAGACATTTTGGAAGACAATTGGAGACTTACATCCCAGGCGAATAAACCAATGATTAACCTGTGGATAGGTAAGACCATTTTCACCTTCTCGGACAATTCGCTTAAGGGCGAAGAAGCAGGTTCAGGATCGGCAGCAGACAGGATCATCGACAAGAGGGGCCGGTCGACTATTGAGCCAGATCCTTTCGCACCATCCTCAGAAGAACCGACATCGCTTCCGCTTGCCCTAGGCAATATCCACAAGCGATTGTCAAATCCCGAAGAGTTGAAGAAACTCCACCTGCAGCATCATCACATGACAACAGATCAATTTCGATTTAGAACCCGAGCACTTCATTTGCCGAAATCAACATTCGATCTATTTGACAAGATCCGAAGTGAGTGTGAAGTTTGCCAAGTGGCAAAACATGCACCATCACGAAGCAAGACGAGCGGACTTCGAGCGGACACCTTTGGTGACATGACATTCATTGATCACTGTCAAGTTCCTCTTGGAACCGGAGATCACATCATTGTTTTGTCATCCTGGATGGAGCAACAACATTGCCCACTGCAGAGGCAGTGACAACTACGCAAGAAGTCGAGAACATCACTGTCCTCAGGAACTATTTTGACCAGTGCCACTTGCAGCCCAAATCAGTTGTCGCAGATCAAGCCTTCATGACAGATACATGGGAACATTTCTATCAGTCCCTTGACATCACACCGATATCCTTGGGACCGAACACACCATGGCCAAATCGAGCTGAAGCAGCAGTTCGACTCCTGAAGGCACAACTCAAGATCATGCTGAGTTCCATCAAAGCAGGCACTGCACCTGCAACACTGAAGAAAGTGACCTACAGGCAGCTAGTGAAGGCCGCTGCAACTATCAGGAATCAGACCATCACCTACGGGGGAGTAACACCATTGGAGCTCGCATTCGGAAGACGACCAGCAGATCTCATCCAACTCGATGTCGCAACTCCAACTCAGTTGACGATTGACAGGAATGAAGAAGAGATGATGATGACAGCCACCCAGATCAAGCAGCTGTCAAAGCAAGCTTTCCAAGAAGCACGTCAATCCGAGGACATCCGACGAGACCTTGCTCAAAATCTCCGAATGAGTTCAAAGCCTCTTCAGGTGAAGGACAAGGTATTTTACTGGCAGGAAGAAAAATCGAAGATTCGCTCCGATGGAAGCAAGGGAGGAATATGGCTAAAAGGAAAAGTCATTTCCATTGAAGGAGCGATGGTAGGACTTGATCTTGGGACTCGACTCATCAAGGTTAACATGACGAAGCTCAGGAAGGATGAGACCATTTTTTGGGGAAACCCGGAATTGACCTTCTGTTACCTGAAGAGCGAGAATCCTTGCAGAAGGAGCAACCAGGCTCCTCTGTAGATACCAAGAAAAAGGAATCATCCGCACCAGCTCCTAAGCCAAGATCCTCAGTGCCATTACGTATCGCGGGAAAAACAACTCCAAAACCTGCAGTACCTCATCCAGCAGAGAACATGTTCGTCGAGGACCTCACATCCATTCCTGAACAAGCACATTGGAATTGTGTACGTAAGGGAAAGATCCACGTTCTCGAGATCTTTGCAGGAAGTGCCAGATTCAGTCAATGCTGTGCGCTGTCAGGTCTTAAGGTTGGGACTCCCGTGGACATCCGCACAGGATTCGATGTAATGACATCCAAGGGACGACACATGGTCATGGAGATCATCAGGGAACAAGCGCCTGATGTCATCCTTATGGCACCGGTCTGTGGACCATGGTCAAATATGCAGAACATCCAGCAAGACCAGCAAAAGGTGGGGAAAAAGCGGAGACGCTACCTTCCCATGGTTGAACTTGTGGCATCCATTGCGCGTTATCAGTTGAAGCACAGAAGATACTTCATTATCGAAAATCCTCAGACATCCAGGATATGGTATCTGAAATGCATGCAGCAATTGTTTTCAGACCCATCCGTGACCTGGGGAGATTTCCATTTCTGTGCATACGGACTAAAAGATCCTGAATCCGGGCTCAGAAGTCTCAAGCCCACGAGCTTGATGCGCTGTTTACCTTCCGAGGTTATGAATCGGTTATGAGACCGATCTTCAGAAGGTGTTAAAATTTTTCCAGCTCAGTCAAGCATGAACACCAACCCCTAGAGGGAAACGCTGGTACCTTCGGAAGCAGAACCAAACTGGCACAGGTGTATCCTTACCAGTTCTGTCAGGATCTTGCGCACATCATCTTACGACACTTGCAGGTGAAACCGCTTGACAATGAGGTGTACCTCTTGGAGGACCTTTTTGAACCATTCACCATCAAGCAGGTTGATATCCTGAGAAAGGAGATGGAAGCCATTGACAAGGAGTTCAACATGACCAGCAGCAGTCTTGCAGTCAGAATCCAAGACCTGCCGTTCAACAAGGACGTTCAACCATTAGTCATTCAAGATCCGCTAGTTCAGAAATTCCAGAAGACGATGAAGCAGTACCCACCTGGGACTGAAATTGATCTCTTCAAGCAAGATCCTAATGACTGGCGATGTCAGAACATGTGGAACGGCTGCAAGAAGTTGAGACAACTGTGCATCTCATCCACTCAGTATGATGCATGCGCTGCATACGTCCACACCATTGGCATCAATATGCCTATTACATCACCTCCGGACGATGCAATCATATGCTTCTGGCAGCCTGATCAGCTGAATAGAATTTGGGTCTTGCCTGCATCAAAATGCAATTGGGAGAAGTATGATCCGAAGACGTGGCATGCTGTGATGTTTTCATCCGTTCATGAGTCGTTCACCGATGCGCCGGCCATCAAGCCGATGCCCATCGAGACGGATCCATTGGATCCAACGGATGCACCTCAACAACCTGACACACAGCAACCACCTGATCAACCGGACCATCCCATGCCTGATCCAAGACCTCCAACACCTCCGGACGAGAACATGTCACATCCTCCTCCTCCGGATCCTCCACATCAGCCTGATCATCCCATGCCGCCAGCACCACGCAGTGTGTCACCAGACAGTCCGGTGGATCCTCCACTACCGCCACATGACAAGCCTGGCGGAGGAGATGCAGCGCTTAAACGGCAAAAACAGTCCATTTCATCCTCAAGTGGACTCAATCGACTGGGGGGTGATGTCTCTTTGCCGTCACAGTCGCAATCATCTCAGCCAATTCTTCCGACTGTCGTGGTACTTTCACCACCTTCGATTCTTACAAATCCCGAAGCAGAAGAACAAGATGAAGATCTTGAACTGCCAACACTTGCGCAAGAAGAAACAACCGGCAGTCCATCAAAGAAGCAGAAGACTGGGAACAAGAAGAAGAAGCCAGATGACAATGATGAGTCACCTGGGCATTCTCCCAGACATGATCCTGCATCTTCATCCAATTATAATCCGAACAATCCCGCGAATTTGCCGGTTCAATATGAAAGTGAGGAAGAGCTGATTCCTCATGTTCCAACCTCATCCGGCACTGGAAGTTCAGAAAGAACCATGAGATACACTGACCAGGAAGATGGAGATTCAGAAGACTGTCATGATCACCAAGCTGATCTCGTTCTTGATGAAGCGCATTGGTCACTCATGACAGCCGAACAGAAGATCTGTGCGAACACCGGATCCTTTACGGTTCCTGTCCTTCTTGGACGTGTGAAAGGGACCTTCAGCCCATCGCCCCGATGCGGATTCTCTCATCAGAAATACACAGATCGCAATCATGTTGACCAGCTATGCAAGAACATGACCGACGATGACCGTGCGCTCTTAGTTCTGTATTCATCCAAGCAAGAATCCTTGAAGGCTTCATCCACATCCGCACTCATTGGTAAGAAGCGGAAGCTACAGCCACGGAAATCAGAGCTTATCAGAAGCAATTCCTTGAAGCTAAGCAGCTTGAGTGCAAATCATGGCTTGACAATGAAGTGTTCGACTTAGTCGATACACGCAAGATTCAGGTCAGGAACTGGGTCACCGGTCGCTGGGTCCTAACCCTGAAGCGAGACAAGGATGGTAACTTCCTGAAGACCAAGGCTCGCTGGGTCCTCCGAGGCTTCCAAGACAAGCAGAAGAATGATCAGCAGACAGACAGTCCTGCTGCATCCAGGAGTGGCTTCCGCCTTGCAATCCAAGCAGCCTCAAATAAAGGCTGGAATGTATTCCACATGGATTTGAAGACAGCATTTCTCCAAGGCGAAGCATACGACCAGTCTCGTGACATCATTTGTTAGATACCTCCTGAGATGGGATATCCACCACACATTGGAGCGCGCATGAAGAAGCCTGCCTACGGGCTGAATGACGCACCACGTCGATGGTGGAACATCCTTGACTCGGCACTTCGTTCATACGGACGAGTGCCAACCCGGGCAGACCGTTGTACATACGTGTACTACGGCAAGCAGCTTCCGAAGCCCGCATTGGTGAGTGAAAAGAAATCATCCACAACTTTCGATCTAGAAGGAGCAGTCGATTACCTAATGGATCCTGTTTCTGGTAACAATGCCAAGAATCGACAAGTTCATGGAGCACTGTCTCTTCATGTAGATGATCTTCTTATGACGGGGGATGA
Organism: Effrenium voratum; assembly: GCA_963377175.1. Classification (NCBI taxonomy): domain Eukaryota; class Dinophyceae; order Suessiales; family Symbiodiniaceae; genus Effrenium; species Effrenium voratum. The sequence goes on from CAUJNA010003302.1 coordinate 188,667, forward strand.
CGTGTTCGAGAAGGAAATCATGGGACGACTTCGGAAAGATTTTCAGGTTGGTTCCGAGGACAAAAATGATTGCCGCTTCGTAGGACAGCGCATCCAATGGAAGCAAGATGACAAGCACGGTTGGTACATCAATGTTCATCAGAACGTTGCCATCGACGAACTGCAGGAGATCACTTTTGACAAACACCTGAAGGACGACACTCCTCTTACTCCACAAATGCATACTGCATACAGAAGTGTTCTTTTTCAGATCAACTGGTTACAGTCGCGAACGCAATTCCACATTGGTTATCAATTCTCAAGGTGTGCATCCAAGGCATCATCACCAACCATTGAGGACGTTCGCGCCATTAATAAGACAGTCAGAACCATCAAAAGCATCCCGCTTAGCATGAGATTCTGGCCCCTTCGTGGCAAGACACGCATAGTTGGCTATCCAGACGCATCCTATCGCAACAGCGAGGATAAGTCATCCCAACGTGCGCGTGTTATTTTTCTTGCAGAACAAAGAGATCTTCGCCAGGGCTCATCGAACTCGAGAGGCTCACTGGTCGACTATGAGACGCACAAGATCATCGCCACAACCATGTCCACTACTGTTGCAGAGTTGCATGGACTAATGCGTTGTTACGGCTCAGCATTATTTCTTCGCGGTCTCTGGTCGGGCGAAATTGCAGACGTACACATCCGCACTGATGCGAACAATCTTGTCACCACAGCATCCACAACACATCAACCGGAGCAGAAAGAAACAATGCATTTGATCCAGATGTTGAGAAAGGAAAGCAACAGTGGACAGATGCACGACCTTGCACATGTACGAAGTGAAGATTGGCTAAAGCAGACGAGCTCATCAAGGCCGTCCTCACCGGCAATCTCTTGAATGTAGATGCACATCCACCTTTTCGTACCATGTTGCAGAACAAGGCATTCTTGGTTGAGTGGCTAGCACACAACACGAAGCACGGACCCGACATCATTGCCTTTGCAGGAGTCGGTATAGCAGAATCCATGTGTGCTTATTGGGGAACCTGGGCATGATCCGCATGTCCACGAATTCTGATGCATGAGTTTTTCAGTTTTGCATATTTTCAATTCCTCAATTCCGTGATGCGCGAGTTTGCACTTGACCCATTTTGAATCTCAAGAAATATGTGTCTGCCTCCGCAGCCACTTTCGGTTTACAACCAATCCGACCTTTGCAATCTTGTATGCTCGATCACTTCGAAGACATGCCCATTCTCAATATGATCTTCGGACGATCCAGCGCCGCGGCACCTGTGCCAAAGCCGATGATCAAGAGACGGGCACCTCCGTTGAAGGAATCCCCTGCTCGTGATGAGGAAGATGAGACATCAGACTGCCCCATGGAGCAAGTCGCCGATGAGAATCCATCCGCCTCTCAACAACCCGAGAATGTCAACATGGAGCAGGTTGATTATGATCCAGATTCCGACGATGATGATTCAGATGAAGAAGGGCATCCTCTCGCAGGAAGGCCTTTGTCAAAGGCGATGCCACATCCGAAACTTGTTCCAAAGTCACCGCCACCGACATTGAGGCTTGTCTCCAAGGTCAAGCCAGCACCAAAGAACACCCTGGATGACGAGACGGAATCCGACAATCATCCTGGTGATCGACCTGCACTTCCAAGGCGACCAGTGATGCGGCCTGTTCTCACATCCAACGATCGGTGGTTTGTAACATATGGATCGGATACGAACATCAGCCTCCAGAAGGAATCCGTGCACCCAGGACCATTCGGAAACTCAAAATTCCTGACTTTTGTGCACGAGTACTACAAGGAATGCTCAACCATCCTCCGGACTTCCACTCCGCATGGAGTCAAGGTATTCTGGTTGAAGGCAAGATTCAACGATTACTGGCATCCAACACTCCAAGGTGAAGGACCTCATGCAGAGAAGCAATACATGGACTTCATCAAGAAGGTCTACAGCATCTGCGGCTACACCAATGCTCAATCCGAAGTTTACGGAACCAACATCATCCCGATGGTATGCCACAACGGCAACATTGATCTCGATAAGACCGTCCAGAATGTCGAACAGGTTTGCAAATACTTCCGCATGGATACATCCAAGGCGAAACAGATCACAGATCTCATCCTCTGGCGAATTCAAAGAATGAGCAGATCGTTTTCCGGATGTCTTCGACATGATCCAAGGCATGGAATCCATAAGGAATGCAAACGGCAGGTGGAAATGGGTCCTGATGGATCCGTCGAGCTCTATGACGCATTGACCTGCGTCACACATGCCAGGAACTTCATTGGAAATAAGCCAGGACTTCTCTTGATGGCTATGTTCCCGAGCTATGGAAAATCCCGTTTCGAAATTGCGTTCGTATTTCCATCCGTGGACGGGACATATAAGGAGCGCAAGGCACGGGGAGAAATTGTTCCAAGGAATCGATGGATCGACAAGCTCAACACCAGATCCGCACAAAATGCACTCAGGCCCGATGGCAAGGACTTCTATGTTGATCCAGAGATGGAGTTCTATGTGAGATGCAACAGCGGACACACACGACAAGTCGATATCCAATCCTTTGGACGACCCCTGTACTCTGAGCAGAAAGAGCCTCAGTACGACGAACCGGACTATGATCTACCAACGGAATCCATTCCGCCAAGTCCGCATCCGTCAAGATCCGAGGCGCCTCATGGAGATGAAAGCACAGCTCAGCCCAAGTACAGAATGCGAAGGCCGGCACCACCATCCGTTGAAGAAGAGAGAAAGATCAAGCCGTTCTCGAAGAAGCCCATCACGTTCATGTTCCATGCAACCTATAGAAGTCAGCTCTACAGCATCATGGAGCACGGGCTCAAATCTGGGAAATCCCAGTCAATCCCTTCGGGGAGAATGCACGTCCACATGGCATGCATCGATGACGTCATCCTCGAAGACGATGAGTCAGAAACCGCATTGACCCATGTGCCAGCAGAAAGAGATGCGCTGTTGATCCTTGCATTTCTCAAGGACCAAGACTACGGCATCCGCCTCTCCGATGAGAGAACAGCGTTGACAGACAAAACCATCGAGGCAAGAAACATTGTTGCAGCGTTTGAACCTGATGGCAGCCTCATGGCGAGCAACAAGTGGATCATGAAGAAGCATCTCGATCATGAAGATTACGAGATGTACGACACCAAGATCCGCGAATTCGCCGACGCTTTCTTCACGTATGTGAATTCCACCAAGCGCAACAAGGAAAAAGATACTTTCTCAGGAAGAGACGGCATTCCACCGATCAGGACTCCAGGAACCCTCCGGGGAAAGATCCGTCAAGCCGAAGGTCATCGTGGAGTATCACAATTCAGAGAACCTAGATGAGTTCATCCAAGAACTCAAGGGAATCTATCTCGAAACAGATATGAACAAAAAGGACGCAGAGGAAGAGCTCGCGGGGATCAAAGAAGAACTCACCCGCTTCATGAACCAGTTCAACAAAGATCCAAGAAGAGCTCATCCCAATTTGACAGAGTGCAAGAGAGCCTCATTGGCACATGTCGATCCTGATGTCAATCTCGGTGAAGAAGAATTCTGCTTCCCTCATCGAGGAGAATGTCCCACCGTTGACGAGTACAAGCAAGCTCAACCAGGATCCGGATATCCGATCAAGCTACCGCTTGGATTGAAGAAGCTCAGGTCACAAGATGACCCGAAAATCATCCGAGCTTATGCCGATATCCTGGGATCGCTGATGCAGCCGACTGACCGTCCTTCCGTGGACTATCTCAACATGCATGAGTTCACCTCATCCATAGCGATCAACATGCTTACCCTGAACCATGGAAACCTCACAAGGAATCCAAAGTTGGACAACAGGGAGGTGTACAACATGCCGATGAAGGATCGGCCGATCGTCAAGATGATGATGCAGAACAGTGCACACATCTTATGCCTGAATGAAGCAGACGCATTCTTCAGTCCGAATGATGAGAAATCCAGGGAGCTCATCAAGACGTTCATCCGATATGGTTACAAGGGCATCGTGATCAAGCAATGGTCATCCAGACCGATCGCATGCTTTGTCCGCGGCGGACCCTCTGCACGAATGGAACTAGACACATTTCCACCAGGAGCCAGAATTGGGGAACCACATTCGGAATGTTCAGATGTTTCTTCGGAACTAAAGGAGATAGCACTGATCCCGAATACGAAATTCCGACCTCGGATTGCTTGGCAACCACAGGAACATCCATGTTTACTGAACCCAAGAAGTACATTGGATCGAGATTGCCAGCACGCACCATTGTCCCAGGACATGGCCGAGACAAGGAGATCGTCGTTCTCCACATCGAGCAGAGAGATGAGTTTCGTGGTATGATCCCGAAATCATTCGACAAGTCATTCCACGAGTATGACGACCGCCACATAACGAGGGCAGATCTACCATTCGCAACCATTGGAGTCTTCCACATCCATCCTTCACTTAGCCATGGAGCAGCAAAGGAAGATCTTCAGAATGAAATCATGCCCGCTCGTGACCTTGTACCGATGCGATGCGTTTGATCGGAGACGCCAACAAATCGGTGAACACCTACAGCAGACTCCAGCATGTCTACAATCCGACCAACGGTCTCGTGAACATCCTCATGAGAGCATATCAGAGACTCGTGCGCCCTGAAATCCATTGTCCGTCATCACCTGCACATGAAACGCGGATCAGGTTTTGATCGAACATTCCCAGATGTGATGATGACTATCGTATTTGGATGGGGCAAAACGAACATCCAGCAGGATTTCCGGAAGGTCGAGATGAACGGTATGGATGATGAACAACTGGAATTCATGCGGAACCATCCAACCAAGGCCGTATTCGATTACCAGGTCTCATCCGCAGAGCGCTACAAGCACGTGAACAATGAAATGTTCATGAGTGGCTCGCAGGACTCCGACTCCCACAGTCCTCTCATGGTTTACATCCGCAGCAAGTCTGCATCCAGTAAACGCAGCTCTGAGAGATACCAGGATTACGTCAAGAAGAAGCAATCATCCTGGACCACGCAGGAGTACAAGGACTACAACAAGCAGTGGGGACATCAGAAGCAGTGGAAGGACTATAGCACTTCGACCTGGAATGATTATGGGGACCATGGCAGTCAATCCGACAGCAGCCGCCGATGGTATCGTCGATCCGACTGACCATGAAGATACGTTCCGCACCACGAACAATCCAGATGATTGATCCTCCTCGTCTACAAGACTATACCACACATGAGTGAGAGATCAATAGTTTCACAATTGTTCCGCGTGTACATAGCGTTGTACATCAACCTTTGATACAATTAGGTATCCAAAAGAAGCAGTACATAGTGTTTCCCATTTCGAAGGCCAAGACATTTCATCCAAGCAGAAAAAGGGTGAATCCGGCACTTTTAATCACATGGCTACGGCACACATCAAGGCTACGGTCAAAGGCCATGAAGCCAATAGTATTTCATACTTTGTGCTGGAGATCAAAAGAAATTTGTGTCTGTTTTGTGTTCTGTTTTTCAGACCATTGATCTCCCGCAACATTTGGCTCAAGGGCCCCTTTTGCATAATCACGAC